>JAVQIZ010117873.1:0-37746 GCA_036023535.2 Galaxias brevipinnis
ACACACACACACACACACACACACACACACAGTCCCCATTCCCTGCATACCTTGTGCTCTGTCTGGGGCTTGCTTCCAGGAAAGAGGCACTTTAATTGAGTTGAGTTTTTACGGCTTGCCTGGTGTGAGTGTAAAGTGTGTGATTGAAGTAATGAGGGTGGATTTGTGTGTGTGTGTGTGTGTGTGTGTGTGTGTGTGTGTGTGTGTGTGTCTGTGTGTGTGTGTGTGTGTGTCACAGCACAAAAGGAAGAGCATATTGAGAAAACATGCATGGTATCGATGCTGAATGACAACTATCTTGAGAGGAAGGTTGAGAGAGATCTGAAACTAAGTTGTTGACAAGGGTTTCCGTTCTTAGAAACAACTGTCACTGACTTTGCAATAACAGAAAACCGCTCTGCCCACAGATACACAAACAACTCAAGCACACTTTACAAAATAAAGGATGGAAATTGGAGTATCTCAGAAGGGAGATTCAACAGAAAGAAAGGACATGTTACAGGCCTTTACATGTTGTAAATACCCATTTTGGGATCCGTTCATCCACTTTGATGAAGAGAAAATACAAAAACAGGATTCAAACATTTAATTTATTTTTTGTTTCTACTGTGAATCATTCTGAATTTTTTTTGTCTGTGTAATACACCAATTTCATGCAGACAGAAAATGTTCCTTCCCAACTCAACTTGAGGAACTTTACATGACACATACCCAGACCCACATATATTACGCACAGACACACGCACAAATGCCCACAGAACACACACACACACACACACACCCACACACACACACACACACACACACACACACACACACACACACACACACACACACACACACACTAACAAAAGCATGCAGAGACAGATTCTGCCTAAACAAGCCTGTCTGTTGTGACTAATTTTCGTTTCCCCCAAAATGTCTCAATAATGGAGCAGGAATTTGGGAGTGTAAACGCCAAAGCCTCAGGGGACATAGTGTGCTTTCCAGTAAAGACACACAAAGAAATACTCCAATAATTCGATTTCAATGTCTACAGTGATGGAAATGTAACTGATCATTATAGAAAACCCTGGTGCTCAAATCTCATGAGGCTTTATCTTTCACCTGATGAAACTGGAGGGAACATGCATGGTGATGTGATGCTTATTTCACAGTTCAGCCTTATCAATATGGGAGACGAGTTGAAATGCACTTCCCCTCCAAGTTCAACATCCTGTCATCCTAAAATGTCTGACACCCGTATCTGTGTGTGTCAATCCCTCAGAGACGTCAGAGAAACATCAGAGAGGCTGTTAAAGAATTGGGCAATAAATATTAACATTAGAGTTCTTAATGGTCACCCTATCGTTACGCAATGTTAATTGCATAAAGATAGAACAGTGCTCTATCTCTTTGGATAAATGTACTTTCTCAAACTGCCTTTTCTGCTTCGAAATGGTGACCTATGAAGGCACATGACCAAAAATGTAAAGTAATGCTGGGAGGAATTGTACAATTTTCCAACCACCTCAATGGGGTTTCCGGGAAGGGGGTTGGTTTGCTAATTGTGTCTTCCTGGAAGGGCTTTTGACTGACCAATCAGAGATTATAGGAAAGGCACTTGATTGGCTGTTCAAAGGTAGTATTGTCACAGCCGGTTCTGATAAAGTGAATCCAGCTTCCAGGAAACCAGAGATTTACCCACTACAGCATTCCATCATTCCACAGGATCAGCAGACAGGGAGAGGGAGAGATGCATAGCCAGGGAGACGGAGCAAGATCAATACAAAAAAATTATATGGGAAATACAAAGAGAGTCATGAGCACTTGAGAGAGTGCACACAGAAACGGTTACACACACACACACACACACACACACACACACACACACACACACACTCACCTCAACAAAACAAACTGCTAATTTGGGATTCCTTTAACTTTTCCACTTTGGCTCAAAGACACATTTCCATATTTCCATTTCCAATAAGATTGTATCTATGTTTGTACGGAATGTGTTTATTATACATTTTGTGAGTACGTATCGCATTTGCTTTTGGAGTTTCATTAAATCTCATGTTGGGAAGTTTTTTTTCCATTTCACCATTAACTTTACAATTTCAGGAATACCATTGTGGAATGGCTATTGCGACAGACCCTTTCATACAATCTCAGCATGTTGGGAAGTGCTTTTCTTTTTTCCCATTCACCACTGAACTTTGATACTGTCTTGGCTCCAGGCCACCTCTGATGCCATCCGCTTTTAGTGACTGCACTGACACAGGGCCGACACCTCTTTAATCTCATGTGTCAGTCTGTTTCCTCATATAGTGTGGGCAAGTCACAAACAGGCACACGCAAACGCTCACGCGAACATTGCATCATGACGATTAGTGACAGCAGTCGTTGCAAAGGAATGCATTGCCTCGCTGCTCAGCTTTATCTCTGCTGGAATACAACAAGAATTAGATCGCCCTGTGGTTGTGGGAAAGGATCCCGTAGTGTTTAACTCCCTTCCATCCTGACAAGCAAAACTGTATATTTACATAGAGCTAATAGATTATAATCAGTGAAACAAATCTACATTTATATCCCACATTTCTTTACAATGTTGCAAAGTGCTTTGTATAGTTATGCAAATCTACAGGGAATAACAAATACGATGCATAGGAGGAATAGAGAAATGCCTGAAAAGTTATTTTAAATAAATGTAAAACAAAAAGGTTTTTGCATGAAATAATACTTAAATACCTAAGTAAACCAACACTTGAAAGCAATTTTCTTAAATATGAGTTTTGAATTTAGAGTTGGAATAATTTATACACTCTGTAAGTCTTAAGTCTTCAGCCAGATAGTTCCCAAGTCAGAAGCCCTGGTGGCTTACATTAGGTTGGGCATTTATGTTTGTTTGATTATCGTGCTTGAGTCAACCTTGTGAGACTAAAAACAAAATGCCAGATACATTAGTATTGTAATTTACCCACAGAGAGACAGAACAATGCACACACGTACATCCCTCTCTCCCTTTGCAGCATGAACGATCTCATTTGTTCCAGAAAGTAGAAACAGGGGGTCTCTGTGTACCCTGCATGGAAGCCACCTGACCATCTGAACCAATCAGACATCAGCATAGACACTGAGCCCCCATTGCTGCTGGTTTATAGGGCTCCACTTCAGAGAAGTCACATGACTTCCCATTCAGAGAGAGAGAGAGAGAGAGAGAGAGAGAGAGAGAGAGAGCAAGAGAGAGAGACAGAGAGAGAGCAAGAGAGAGAGAGAGAGAGAGAGAGTTGGGGGGGTCTATTTGTGGGGGAGAAAAGAGTAAACGTGAAAAGGATCAAGAGGGGATGAAAAGAGCTGTAGCTGTTGATTTGAGGGTATTATTACAAAATTGAGAGGTAGATGGGACAGAAAGATATTTGCAGCTCATTGTTGTGTGTCAGTACTTCATAGCTATCCATAATTACACAGGCTTACATGGAACAAATAATTCATGATTGAATGAGAGAATAAATTAATATCGATTTAATAAACAGAAGTACAATGATTTTAAACAGACTATGGTGGTTACTGTAGATTACACCTGTGGGACTGTTTGAATAATTCATCTTCAGCCACAAGAATTACACAACCAGACCCTCTCCTGTCCTGACGGGAATACATAGTCTGCATTGAAAGGGAAAGCTGTTTGTGTGTGTGTGTGTGTATGCGTGCTTGGTTATGTGTGAATGTGTGTGTGCGTGTGAGTGTGTGTGTGAGAGAGAGAGAGAGAGAGAGCGCGAGAAAGAAAGAGAGACAGAGGGAAAGAGAGCGCAAATGCTGTGAATGTGTGTGTGTGTGTGTATGTGTGTGTGTGTGAGAAAAAGTTAAATACAGGAAAGATGGGTCTAAAATCTGTGACAAATGTGTTTCCCCTTTCCACAGTCAATTGGCTGTTCTACGGGAAGGAAAAAGGGGACTGTGTGTGTGGAGGAAAATGCTGTGTGCTGGGGATGCTTCCCATAAACACCTGTTTAATTCCTGTTAATCACAGTTGTCATGGTGAAGGAGACATTGCCCCAAAGAAAACAGAAAGAGAGGGATCACCTCCACCCCTGCAAAAAAAAAAGAGCTCATATGAGCTGGACACATTCGCTCATTCACTCGTTCTGTCTATTTTCAGCCCAGTGGGTTTATGGTTATTGGAAAGGCGTCGCCCTCTCTTGCTTTCCCAGAAGGAGTCAATATTTCTCATGCTTTCATTTCTCATTCTCCTGTCTCTCTTTTTCTCTGCCCCATGCTAATTCAATCCTTCAAAGATGCCTTTGTAAAAAAAAATACAGCAAAACACACTCGCACACCCTTACAGACCCTTCACACACACACACACACACAAACACGTACACACACACACACACACACACACACACACACACACACACACACACACTCTCTCTCTCTCTCTCTCTCTCTGGAGCCCCTTGTCATTTGTTTTGACATTTGGTATATATATAGTGTTATAGCACTCAAAATCAATGCACTAATTAGGTCAGAAGATCCTTCAGAAAAGATGCAAGCTTGTATATATGGGTTTATGTTTGCTGGAAAGATAAGAATGCACATTAAATAAGTAGCCTTAGGCATACAAATGTATCTCTTCCTGAACAGAGAAACAAAAGTTGGCAAGTGTGGTGTTTACAGTTCAGTGGTACTTTATTCAAACACTTTCCTGCACCTCCCACATCTGAACCTCATTCCAAAGCAAATATTATTCCAACGAGTCTGATCTACCAAATTTATAATCCCTGCATTTTGCTAATCACTATTAGTCATCAGAGAAGTTAGGATGAGGGAACCCAATGTCTACTGTCTTTATGACCGTGCCATGAACATATGCCAAACTGTAAGAAGGCTTGTGACACTGATGACATCTGCCAGGCCTATTTTGGGGTTGATGGTCACAACAGCTAATCATAAACATCACATAACAACATGCACACCAACACACAAGGAACTTCTCCCTCACCGATAGACTAGTTTACACTTTGATTAAGCGCGCCACCTAGTGGAAAAACTCAGTATTTTAATGATAAGCAAATCGACTGTACTTTATCCATTACATTGGTCTTTAAGTCAGTCAAGTCAATGATTATCGATTTTAATGATCCAAAGTTCAGAACAAGTCAGTTCATATTGTATGAATGAAGCACATCGGTTATAACCATGCCTTTGCAAACAATTAGATTTTCCGCTCGTGCATTGTTGCAGTGTGTAAATCAAAATGCCGTCTTGAGATCAAAACAACTCCACGTGCCCCTTGCGAAGTTGGGATCGTGCTCTTTTCGTTTTTACTATGCAAACACAAAACCCACTGAGGCTAGCCAGTCTGTGTCTGGCCTCGTTCATACAGTGGACCTTCGGAGTGACACAGTGACTAAACCTGGGGCAGTAATGCGACAGGCCATGGCAGAAGCAGAAGTTGGAGACGATGTGTTTGCAGAGGATCCCGCAACTAACGGTTAGGTGGACGCATCAACACAACTGGCATCATTTTCGTCATCGTGTCTTGATTTTAAAGCTCAAGGATACTACTGTACAAAATATTTGCAACTAGACAGTTGCAGATTTAGACCTAAGCTTTGTATGTGAATTAATATAATCTATCAAATGTGTGCAGAGCTGCAAAGGATGGCAGCTGATATGTTTGGGATGGAGGCAGCTCTATTCGTCCCCTCTGGAACCATGAGTAACCTCATTGCAGGTTAGAATGTTGGGTGTCACTGTCCTGTACTTTAGCCTTTGCCCCCATGTAAACACAATGGTTACTACGGTCATAGCTCAAACTTAATGTACAATAGGATAAATGACATAACTAGCTCATTTTGTATGTTCTGTGTCAAGTGATGGTGCACTGTCGGGAGAGAGGGGATGAGATGATTGTGGGGGACCTGTCCCACCTTCACATTTACGAGCAGGGAGGGAGTGCACAGGTTAGTGTTATTAAGAAAGAGATGTTTCAACTATTTTTGATTTTTTTGTTTTGTTTTACTCTACTTTACTATTTTGGCTTTATGTTTTCATCAATTAAGACAGTTGAGATGTGGCTATTGTGTTTGTGTTTTTAAATGAAGCTGGCTGGAGTTCATGCCACCACAGTTACAAACCTTCCCGACGGAACATTCAGTCTGGACCAGTTGGAATCCAAGATTCGCCACGGTTACCCCGACCCCCACTACCCTCGTTCTCGCCTAGTGTGTTTGGAGAATACACACAACATACAAGGAGGCCGTGTGCTGCCTCTATCATTCCTACAGGAGGTGTGTGAGCAGATGCAGAAAGTAGCATTAGGTCACCTACAGAATGTTTAGCACCACATTAAGTTTTACAGGCAGAGCCTTTGTGCTATCAATGCTGTTTTCCTCCAGCTTTATGATTGGTGATTCAAATATTAACTTGGAAAAAAAAGTCAAACATTATCTGAAGGGATGCTATGCAACTGAAAGGGCATAGGGCATAGGGCCTAGGCAGAAGCCGAAGAGCTGTGTTTGTGCTATGCCCTTTCAAAGGTGCGTGGTCTGGCAGACAAGCATGGTCTGGCTGTGCACCTGGATGGGGCCAGGTTGATGAATGCTGCAATAGCACAGAGGGTGCTGCCATCCACCATACTGCAGCACACACACACTGTCAGTGTGTGTCTGTCCAAGGTGAGAATAGAGTCAGTGTGTGCAGTGTGTTCTATTTCAAATTATGTATTTTGTAATTTGTGTCAACAAATTAGGTGTCTTTATTGCCTAATGTGTCTGCCATAGGGTCTTGGAGCTCCCGTTGGAACTATGCTGGGTGGTCCTCGAGACTTCATATCTCGGGCTGTGCGTTGCCGTAAAGCCCTGGGTGGAGGGATGCGCCAGACGGGTATACTGGCAGCAGCAGGTAGACTGGCTCTGGGTGAGATGGTGGGTAGGCTAGAGGAAGACCACCACAATACAAGGACCTTTGCCAAAGGTAAGTGGTGTGTGTTTTCTTTACCTGCACTAGCCTTTTCCAAAACGAACCAAACTGATGCATTTACGTACTCCACAGCCATTTTAGACTGTGATCCTCCGCTGTACACTGTGGACATGGCTGCCGTGGAGACCAACATTCTGCGCTTCCGTCTGACAGACACCACTTTGAGCCCAGGCGACTTTTGTGCCCGGATGGCCGAGGTTGGAGAAGGAGAGGTGGCAGCACTAGGACAGGGGGTTAGAGTCCTAATGTTCCCACATGTCGGAAGCTCTGTCCGAGCTGTTTGGCATCTTGGAATATCACCTGAGGACACCCAGCTGGCCATCCAAAAGCTTCAGTTTGTGGCTAAGCAGCATGCCCAAGAGAGACTTAAAGCTCACTGATTAATTAAGCTCTCAAAGGTAAAAGACTGAAAGTAATTTAAGGAAGATGTTGTATATTAATGGTCTTTTTTTTTACTTTGTAAAAAAATAAAAGTTTTAAATTTGATCAGTTATACACACTTTTTATGTAAATATTACTTACTTGCTTATGGAAGGAAATTAAAACATTATTTTAACGCCAATTCTTGTTTTAATTGAAGAGGACAGACTTTGGATTACATTTTCAACTGTAATAACCACTGTATAACACAAGGTGGCCTAATGTACATGGGGATCAAATCAAATCAGGTTTATTTATAGAGCACGTTTAAACAAGCAAAGCTGACCAAAAAGTGCTGATACATTCAAATACAGTATATCAATGATATAAAACAAAACAAAAACAAATAATAGTTGTGACATATATATTTATTATATAGTATTCTATATAGGTAAGTGTAGTGGGATGGATCGGGTATGTTCGATAGTCTAAATACAAGCATAGAAGTCTGTTCGTAACCCATCCAAAACCAAAGGGGTTCCCAGGCGATTGTTTTTTGTTTTTTTTTGCTGACTAATCACAAATAATAATACTACTGAAAATCGCGGCGCAAAAACTCTGGCAGCGGTGGGATTCGAACCCACGCCATCGAAATGACTGGAGCCTAAATCCAGCGCCTTAGACCACTCGGCCACGCTACCAATCTTCCAAATGAGAAAAAGTAAAGAGACTTGAAATTATTATAAAAATTGTTATAGCTAACGTTGCATTTAAAAACAAGTCGACACATTTAACCTGTATAACAATATAACAATATCATATCAAAGCAAATTAGCATTGCATATATATGGTTCACGTTGGCACAAGAGAATATTAAAGTAAGCGCTCGTTAGGGTTGCCAGATCGGATTGACTATTTCCAGCCCAACCACTTTAAAACCAGGGCTGCGACGATTTAAGAGAAGCTAAAAACTTCCTCCTTTGGTGAGAATGGGGAGTGCGGGTTCCGGATGTAATTTCTTTCCATTGACTGGCATTCTAAATAACATTTCTAAAGTCTTTAATCTGTGAAATTAAGTGTCATGGGCCCCAACATTTTTGCTAATTAAATGACCAAGCCTACATTTTTCCTTTATTTTAAATACAGGCTACACAAATAAATCTTTATTAAGTGCTGTAGACGTCACAACACTCCTGGGGTGCTGAAGTGCATGCTGGTGACATCGAGGTTGAGAGATAAAACAATATGGCAGATGGGTAAATGAGTTTGTGCTTGCAATGTTTATTTTAAACTTTGATAGCTTCTGATTCAGTGATTGTGTCGCAATAGTCTCTGCATTATGAGTGGAGGTATTCCTAGCCGAGTGCAGTTACTTTTGAAAAGAAAGCCAATGGTTTATGTTTTTGAATTAATCTCCTGATTGAATTGGGCTACATTGTATTCACACATGATCTTGGTCATTACATTAGGAGACTCCGTTAAATGTCTTTGAAGGTATAGAAGCTGCATTTGTTCTGCATGCATTTACAGGAATCATGTATAGAAATAAAGCTACTTTACCAAAAGCTAAATGTGTCATTGGTTTTAATGGTTTTTGCTTATTTTACTGCATGGTGCATCCATATTACTATCCATATTACTGTTGTCTTCTTGGTCCTTTTAGCGCCAAAGAGATAACAAGCTAGTCTAAAGTTTAGTTGTTAGTTAGTTGTTGTTTTTTCATACTATGTAGGTTAGTTTATTAGGCTGGAAATTAAGCAATGACCGGGGTGCTCAACTTACAATTGTTCAACCGGTCCTCCCTGTGGCTTGCTGTTTTTCAAGTAAGTTTCACCGTCACTATTCTATCTTGACCATGTTGTCAAAATCAATAGCATGCGTTGACTTGGATACAGTGGCTAGCTAGGATGGTTCAAGTAAAATATGATGGTTGAAATAACATATAGGTAAGTTAAGTTTACAAGTCCTTCATATATGCTGCTGCTGAGACTTAGGGGGATGCAGATTGTATTGACATTGTGCCAGTGCTCATTGGCATGAGAAATGTATGCGGACTACAGTTCAGACATCATCATCGTGGCCGTACTGGTCGCGAGTATGCGCATTGCATGCATGCCGCCAACTTGGTGCCAGAAGCTCTCACTTTTTGAAGAAGCGTGAACGCCGTTTTAGCTTCAACGCCTTTGCATTGAATCTGTGAGGCTTGCGGCTTCCAGTTTTTTTTTATAGTTCGATGTCTAAAACCCGCCCGTATATATAGTCTATTTATTTTCCCACAATTTTTTCCAGCCCATTGTGATCAAAAGTAGCCATAATGGACGAAAAACCGCCCATTCTGGCAACACTGGCGATCGTTTGTGTTACTAGTGTTGCATAGATTTCTCTGGAATCATTGGTGATTTGACTCGATTAGTAAAATGTTATGCTACTTTAGAATCAGTCGCCAATGCATGTCGCAGTAACGGCATACACCTGTGTACCAGGCCCGGTTCTAGAATGCATTCTCTAAGGGGGCAATGACTGATGGTGAGGGGGCAGCATAATTATTTCTGTCATGTGTTGTGTTTCTGTATTTGCAGCGCTTTTCTTTAATATGTTGTTTTTGTATTTGCAGCGCATTTCTGTAATGTGTTTTTGTATTTGCAGGGCGTTTCTGTAATGTGTTGTGTTGTCTGAACTTGAAGCGCGTTCATGTGTTGTCAAATTGATGTATGTTTTCTTAATTTGCTTGTGTTTTGTCAATTTGCATGCGTTTTCTTAAGCTGCAGTGCGTTTGGCCTCTCAGGGCCACCGTATGATACAGACCTATTACAAACTATTAAGTAGTCTTTTATTGATGTATTTTCTTATAGGCCTAGGCCTATTTTTTCCTTTCCTATGCTATGTTCTTTCCCACAGGGTTATTAAACATTTCTCCCCTTTGTGTCAAAATAAGTAGAGTTTATTATCTATCTAAGGCACCAACCTTCCTTTTCCCCCTATCATACCTTTGATTATTTTTGTTTTATCATAGCCACATCAACTTCCTATTCCTTGTAAAAGCCACACCACCCACATTCCTCCATCTAGACAACTTTTCTTGCTGTGCCGAAACATTAGTCGAGGCACAGCCACGATACGGCGATAGTGCGTGCTAGCTAGCTGTTGCTAGTAGAGAGCAGGGTCAGCGATCCACCTATCCATTTTGATGCACACATTAACAGTACTGTAATGCTGCTTGCGTGTGGTAACAACTGTACCTAACGGAGTAGTGTAGTAGTTTTATATGACCCTCCCCCCTCCCTTGCATGCCTAGATCCAGCCCCACTGTGTACACTGTTTAAACCTCAGGAACATGCACTGGCATCAAGTTGGATGAAAAAAAAATTTAAATCGTTTTTCACGGCAGAAAAGTGTGAACAAAAGCTAAACTAAACGGTCAGTGATTCATCAATCACTAGGCTAGAGTTTTGTGACCGACAGGTCAAAGCCGAAGGGCATTGATGTGTGCAGCCTGCTGACTGACAATTGTTATCTTAACGTTAGTCTACCTTAGAACAAATGGCTGGACATCTCATTTGTTTTAGGTAAGTTATCCTTAAATGCTGACTGGTAAAACACATTGTAACAGCTGCAGAAGAGTCTTCTTCTCCCAAACTGGTGTAGAATTAAAGCATGTGATGATGTTTATGTCTGTCCAGCAGGGGCGTGTCTTGCAGATTTGTGCAGTACGTGCACGCAGCGCACGTCGTTGTGGCGGAAGAGAGCATACAAAACTACCGTGCTCCGATTGGATCGTCCCCGGACCCTCTGGGTACCACGGAGAACCAGGATCTACTACCAAGTCCGGTGGTGTTGGTGTCACAGTTTGACAGCTTGAGAAGACCTAGCTAAGAGACAGTAGCACTGTGGAGAAAAGTACATTTTCTTGGAGAAGACTGGCAAGCGTCTGATTGGTAAGCATATTGCTTTGTTGTTTTGATTGTGCTGAGTTGGGTAACGTAAGGTCCAGCTTGGTGCAGCATGATTTTTCTCGATCTGGATGGTGGTGGTTGCACATAGAATAACAAACTTGCCTATTCAGCCTCTCTGAAAGAATAAATATAGAGGCTTTTTATAGCTTTGCTGCTATTCACGTTTAGGGCATTTTTTGCAATCGATTTTGAACAGTTATGTAACTGCCTGCAGAATCAAATTACAGTGGTCCTTAATTGACTTCATTAATTAAATGGTTAGGTTGTGTGGTTGTGAATATTCAATGGAGATGGTTGATTTGACCACTTTAGTGGACTGTGCTGAAATGCTTCGTTATTGAAGCCTGTTTGCTTGTCATTGCCTCTCTGGTCCTTTCTGTAGAGCCACAGCTTTGGCTAATCTAACCAAACAAGATGGACGAAGACCTAATGTTCAGCATGGAGGAGGTGAACAGCACCAGGAGAGCTCCTAGCAACAGTAGTCAGCAACGGTCATCGTCCCTCAATGATGCAAATGCCAGCGATGATGACGATGACAGCTTTTTTATCTGCCCAATCCTTGATGACCGGCCAGAACCCAGCAAAGAAATCTGTGACTACCTGAAGAACCTTGTTAACAACAGTCCGCTCTCCAACTCCCTGCCCAAGCACACCTTCCAGTATACGGTGAGCAGCATTACCGCAGTTCCCATAAGAATATATGCTCAGCTTGTCAACTGTCAAAATAATAAAGAACTGTCAAAATTGGATTAAAAAAGATCCATGAACTATACCACTCGCTGACCATGGAAGCATATTCTCTGCTGGAAACTAAATGTTTCATGCATTGCTATTATATATAGTTAAATATAGCCTGCTGTTTGTCAAAGGCCAAATTGTGTAATGCTGGACACAGAGGCCTCTGCACAGAGAGTGAGAACAAGTGTATGCCTTATATGGTGATGACACTCAAACATTGTATATGTGTGAATGAGCGGTGTTTCTGTGGGTGTGCTGGTGCATGTTAAGCGTTTGTATTGTGGTGGACAGCAGTCTCCTCCGCTTCTGGATCAGGAAGTACTAGAGAGTACTTCACCTAACAGGGTAATATAAAATGTAAACAACCTTCCAACTGCTCTACTGCTAGTTAAAGGGCCATCTCTGTACCTCTCCATTTAGAATGAAACAGAAACTGATACAGTGCCAGGGCCGCAATCAGTCAGTCGCGATGCCTTGTCTAAGAACGCACGGGTAGGTTATAAACCATTTTTGGTCTCTCCTCCTAGTTAGAGCTCCAGCTGGTGCCTCCTCCTGCCCAACTTGAAAATAATCCATTCCTTCATTCACCCACTGCTCCTTTTGCTCTTCACCGTGTTTGCATGTTCTAGTCTTTTCTTTAGTAAAATTGCTCCTTAAATTTTTTCACTTTTCAGTTTCCTACATTTCTGTTAATCCATGCATTTTTTTCTCTCTCTTGCTGGAGCCATTTATATTCTGTTTAAAATTCAGTTTTATGGTGTCTATACCTAACTATAATTAATTGCTTTTGCTAACCCACAAACAGAGATAATATAGAAAGAAACTCTTAAGAAAATCTTAATGCCTCTTTCTGTTGTATACATTTTGGGACTACAGCCCAAAGTGTACATGACGTGAATAATATATAAAAATCTAAAATGTGTGCCTCGCAATTGTTGGAGTATTTAATAGAACAAGATTGCTATGAGTAGATTCTGTGTGGATCAACTTGTGGACTTTTTCTGATAGCTACTCTTTCAAAACAGACATGACCTTCAAATGGTTAAAAACATGACCCCGCCATGTATGCCAAGTAAATGGTTTTGCTAAAAATATAATCTCCCAACATGTAGACAGAGTGTGGTGTCCAATTATATCAGGGGGCAGCAGTGGGGTTATAGAGTTCGTAATAGTAGGGCTAAGATTACTAGCACCAGGTTTGCATTACTCCTGGCCTTCAACTCAGTGGTAGTCCTGAGAGTATTCTCTGATGGGCAGAGCATAAGTGTAGCTGGTCACGAGGAATCCTGTGGTTATCAAATTTAGTTATTGATAGTGGCTGTGATGCCAAGTTGGTAATTTAAGATTTCTGTGTGAGAGGGCCATTGGGTGAAAGCCAATTATGAATAGTTATCTTACTAGTTAGTGGGTGAAAATAGTGTGTTGTTGATACCTGTATGTTTTTTTGTGTCATTTGATAATAACCTACTTTATAATGTTTTTTTTTCTTCATGTCTGCCTTTCAGGCAATGCTCTCCATAATCATTGCCATAAGCTTGTAAAAAAACCTTCAGACATTAATAATAGTTTCCTTCCACAGTCAACATGGAAAAAAGCCATAGAGAAGGCCAAGGCAATGCCCGATCCCTGGGCAGAGTTTCACTTGGAGGAGGTGGAGACGGAGCCTTGCATACGCTACAGGTAATAATTAAGCAATATCACACGACAGGGAGTGCTGTTATACTGAAGATCTGCACGGATGTTTTCCTATCTAGCAAAGTACTGGAAGTTCCCTCAGTGCAGTCCAATAAACACAATGTTGCTAACTGCCTGCAAAAGGTATGAAGCCAAATTCATAGGTGAGTTGAACAGGATGAAGTAGGCGTGTCCTCTCCAGCCTTCAGATAACGAGACAAGGAAATAAGCTGCTGCATGTCCTCTGTTTGTCTAGAGAGAGCTATGATACCATACTTAAAGCAAAGGGGGGAGGGGCTGCCTGTATCCGGGACTGCTCTTATATCATCTGTTCATGTGCTAATTTAAACCCAGTTGCAACCGTAACTCCTTGCCAGGGTCTATGTGCCAGTTCCTTCCCCATGTCCTCAGTAGCAGGGCCTGATTCCTGAACAGAATGACAACCATGGTACAGAGCGTTCTGGAGGGGTGACAGATAAGATCTGCTGTTTGCTTTGTGTGCAACCAGTGGGAAATGCTACTGCCGTGACAGGCTGTGTTCCTAAACATGACACACTGACCCAGATTTAAGTGCTATTAAAACATCAGACGTCAGCGGCACTCATATGCTGTCTAGATAAATTCCTTTGCCCGATGGTTTTTGTGTACAAATGAAGCCCAGGCATCATGTTCCTGTCATACAGATAAGACAACAAAATGAAACCTTTTGGATTATGTGTATTGCACAGCTTTTATTAAATGCACTGATAGGGTTAATCTACCACAGATATTTCCGGCAGGTCAGCAATATTACCTCCTACGTTATTAGATTTTTATGCAGAGCTGCATCCATGAAAGGTAACTATTACAGAGTTTAAACCTGTAATATTGTACCTTGCATTGCTGGGTCAGAGTTTCTTATGACGTTCATTTAGTCTGCATGTAAGGAGTATCACTACTCTTATTTCAAACTAGGCAAGGGGGTTGTCATAGCAGGAATAGTAACTTTAAAACAGCCAAACAAAGTTGGGCAGGGGGAATAAAAAGTTGGGAATGACGGCCAAGTCACATTAAAGCTTTTCTGATTCATCATTTACTGTCCTCTTGTGCAGGTACAATGCTGTCAAAGGGGAGTGGGCCAAAGATCAAATTCATATCAAAATGGCTGGCCAGGTATAATTACATTAAAGTTCTCTGGGGGTATATATTTTGAGACTAGACTGACATTACCATCTGTATGCTGTTTACTCATGGATTTGTATCCTGAAATACAGGCACTAACTTTGGTCTTTATTTTGGTTTCTCACAGCCCTTTGGAAGAGGGGCCATGAGGGAATGCTATAGAACGTAAGTTCTCCATCTCAAAAGGATTCTCACATTCTTTATGTTTCACTGGTGTTATGATTCCAGGGTTATTACCCTTTTGTTCCTTATAGTTTCAAACCAATATGCAGTGACATTCTAGTGTAAACAAAGGAGATTGTTTTTTTTTTCTAAGAGTGGACATGCTCTTTACTTCCACATGCCACTCATACTTCCTGAGACTCTCTCTGGTGATCCTAAGACCAAATATAGCTCATTACATATTTGTAGACTTGTTTTATGCTTTATGATTGTGCGAACATGTTTTCTTGCAATTATATTTGCCACTTACGGTTTGTGACCGACCGTTCGTTTTATAATATATTAACTGTGTTCTAAATATTAGACATTTTAATTGTAATTATCCACAATTTTGCTCTGTCAATTGAGTGTGTCATTGACTCCTATTGTTTTTGAAGGCCACTTAACTGCAGTGAGACATTTCCTTGATTCGAAAGCTTGATTAGGAGTGTCTTCAAGGGGAACTAATGGAAACATAATCTTGTTCGGAACGTAGCAGAGACACTTTCCTCTTATATTCTACTGACCTAATGTGGTCATACAACTGTATTTTACAGTTACGCAACTGTCAAACTACCTTCTCTCAGAAACCCCTCCGGGCATTGACAAGTCCAGACAAGACGTTGTCACGAAAACACATCGCATTGTAAAGAAAATATACTATTAACAACATAGAAACAAGTATTATTTTATTCTACTTACTCCAAGTTTATCATCTCCCATATATGTTATCTTAATTATTTCAGAAAGAAGCTGTCAAACTTCTCCCACAGTAGTAACTGGAAATCTGCGTCCAACTATGTGTCTAAGAAATACATGGTAACAGTGGACAGAAATGTTTACTTTGAAGACGTTAAGCTGCAGATGGAGGCCAAGCTCTGGGGAGAGGAGTATAATCGGCACAAGCCTCCCAAACAAGTACGGTCAGAACCCTGCATTCTTTGACATAACAGATGGTGACTTGTAAACATCGACTATGCTCTAAATCTAAAATAATCATATTCTTTCATGAGATCGTATGGCCTCAGAAATAGTTCTCTTTGAAAATTGACAATAGCAGTTTTACCATGACCTGACTTTTTCTCCATCCTTTTTAACCCAGGTGGACATCATGCAGATGTGCGTGATAGAAATGGTGAATCGGCCTGACAAACCTCTCTTCCACCTGGAGCACTACATTGAGGGCAAGTACATAAAGTACAACTCAAACTCTGGCTTCGTGAGGGACGACAATATTAGACTTACTCCACAGGTGGGCATATTTATCAGCATCCTCCTTCCTCAGACGATGTATTGAACTGCTATAAAGAAAAGAGTGTACCCTTTGATATTCCTCACTAAACCCTTTTGCTCTGCCTCTCTCCTTGTGGCCCCAGGCATTCAGTCACTTCTCGTTTGAGCGCTCTGCGCACCAGCTGATTGTGGTGGACATCCAGGGAGTAGGAGACCTGTACACAGACCCCCAGATCCACACAGAGAAGGGGACCGACTTTGGAGATGGAAACCTTGGTACGACATTGTTGCATGCTGTTCGAGCCACCCTAGAAGTGTATTGAGTAACAACATGCAGAGATGGGTAGTTGGTGTCCTGTTTAAGCTGTGTGTTTATGTCTTGCATGCATGCCTTTCAGGTGTTAGGGGTATGGCGCTGTTCTTCCACTCCCACCTGTGTAATAAGATCTGCAAGAGTATGGGCCTCACACCCTTTGATCTGTCTACTGCCGAGAATGCTCAGATGGACTGCACCAATAAACTGCTGGTAAGAATAACATTTTCTTTAATTTTTTTTATCTCAAGCCAATGTATGTGTCGGTGTAGTTCTACATTGTCCTCAAGCAAATTTAGATATATTGAAATACCTCAAGATGAAGTATTGGCACACCCATTTACACATTTGTAAATCCACACCAAAAACCGGCAGTTGTTTCTTTTCTGATTCTCTTTGGTACAGAAAACAGCTAAGACTGTGCTGAGGGGTTCTGAAGAAATCTGTGGCTCTCCCCGTGTCCGTACGCTCTCCGTGGGCCGTGCCCCTCCATTACTGTCCCGACTGTCCGAGACCTCGTCAGCAGATGACATGAGTGACATGGAATCCTTCCCCTGTTCTCCACACTTTTTACCCTCCACCTCTTTTGGCATGCCCAGTTCCACAGACAAGTCCCCTCATGGTGAGCTTACCGCATATCATTGAAGTTGTGCTTTGCTGATGCAACCATATATTATAGTTCAATTAAGTGACATTGTTTGGGCTGTATGAACTTCTGACTACATTGGTCTTGTAGTATCTGTCCTGCCTTAACAGTAGTTTTCTCTAATAGGCTGGGCTTTCATAAATGAGATGGACAAGCACGACAGACACAATGAACACAATGTGAGTCTCACGGCTGGGAAGTGGCTTAATGATAGTGCTACGTACTGAATAGTAGGCGAAAGTCTAAGTCTTAGTTATATCAATTCATCTGGGTTTGCAATCACAGAAAGCAAGTATAACCATGACAAAAGACGCCTACATTTCAAGTAGTATTTTCTTTCTGCCATGCCCGGCTGACTATTATATTGAATCATAATGTTTTATACAATTAGTTAAACAAAAGGTGTTTCTGCCTTCAGGAGCAAGAGAGTGGAGGAGACAGCGGCTGCCCCAGCGAGAGGAGGAGTGAGGGCGACCCAAATGACCACCCACATTTTGAAGGGGTAATGCTGTTGTTGTGTTGATTACAATTATTGAATTAGTCAGGCTGGTCATAACTTTGTGGGACCCGACTTAGCATAGGAGCATATTCCATTTTTCACAAATTAATCATTACCCAGTACCAGAGACAAGAGCGTAAAAAGTGTCAACATCTGCATTCCCAACAATGTTATTTAGAAATGGTGTTAATGTTGACTAATATGTATACACAAAGACTTCAATAGGCACATGTTTCCTCCTCCTAACATACAGAATATGCTCGCACAAGCTTTCTCACTCAAATATTTTAGTTTTATACTCTGCCCCTAGATTCTTAGTAGTTCACCTTTTGTTAAAGAGAATAGTAAAGTACTGTGATTAATAACACTGCTGGTTCTATAATGTTCATGTCTCAATGTAGGCCCGCCCCAACTACAACAGACACTACTCTGAGTCAGATGAGGACAGTGTCAGACGGGTAAAGACATAGGTTACTACTCTTAAGACTGAACCTCACCACCCTTAGCCTGACCATCGTTCTCATCCTCATAATCACCACGTAACCATTTCTGACCTAACCCTAAGTTTCCTTCTCTCACCTCTTATCCCCGGTCACTAATCCTTTCAGGGAGGATTGTTTTCATGTCTTGCTCTTCCACCCTTCACCCAATCTAACCCATACTGCCCAATTTGTTTCTTTTACTAGAGGAAGATACTAGTGGCCAACAAGCCCTCTTCAAACATAATTGCCGAACCAAACACTCCTGACACTGAATCGGTGATTCCCTGCATGGGTGCTCCAAAACCTAGCTTCTTCGTTTGCATTGAGGGACACTTAGCTGGCATTGAATGAATTAAATTGAATTCATTATTGGTAATGCCTGTGACCTGAATTATATTGAAATTGCCTGCGTTTTCCATGCAATTATTTTTATTTTACTGGGGGATAGAGGTTCTATTCTCATTGCTAGAAAGTGACTAGAAATCACACGAGAATTCAGTATTTGTAACACCTCCCTTTAGTGTTCACTCTCTCTGCCTTTGCATCTGTACTAATCTAAAATCAATCTAAAAGTCATACAAATGTGGCCTATAGCACAATTTTAATATTCCTTTATTGCATGCATGAATAATCATTAATGTTTGCATTCATTTCCATTGTAGAGTTGATGATTTAAAGGTAGGTTTAAAAGTAGAGTTGTGAAAGGGACTTGATATTTAAACATATCTATTTGATCTGACATTAAAAGGTAGATAATGAACTCCCAAAATATTTTTTGAGGACTTTGACGCCTTACTGTTTATGACTATATTTGAAAATGTTTGTGGGTTAAATATTTTTTCATGATTTCACCAACTCTACTTTTAAACAAATCAGATACTGAATTATTGAATTTGATTTGCAGAACTTGTAAGTAATTTGCTAATCATCGTTTGAGAAAACATCACATTCTCTTTTATGAGAATGGGTTATAGAGTCCTAATTTCAAAGTGTGTGCTTATCCAGTTGACTGAGGAGAGGTGGAGCTTCTACCATTCATCCCGTGCTCACGTCCACCGGCCTTCCTGTGTGGCTGTCGAGATGGAGAGACTCAACAACCTGCTTCTGGAAAGAAAGATTGGCAAGTCAATCCTGGGAAAGGTGAGGACTGCTACCTTTTTGTTTATGTGCTATTGGGATGTTGGTCACCAGCGTTGCTTCTTGCACAAAGGAATATAAAATGCTAATTGCAAGATCCTAATGTGATCTGAAATCTTTTTGTCTCTCTTTCCTTTATTTTTTTTGTCCCCTTGTTTTTTTCACAACTCTTCTCAGGTTCACCTAGCATTGGTGCATTACCATGAGGGGGGTCGATTCTGTGAAAAGGATGAACCTTGGGACGAGGAGTCAGCCATGTACCACCTGGAGAGGGCTGCCATGTGCGGTGAATTAACTGCCATCATAGCTCTTGGACAGTGCTACCTACAGTTGCCACATCACATACTGCCAGAGGTGACGCTAGAGGTACTACGTGTGTGCGTGCGTGCGGGTGTGTGCATGCTTGCATTCTGATCTACACAGTGTGTAACTGGCTTTTGTTGTCCAGATATCCTTTACATTTGCTGCGTGTTTTTAGGATAATGCTGGCAGAAGGATGAGGGGGTTCAAATACTTGCTTCAGGCTGCAGAGGCTGGCGACAGACCCTGTATGATCTTTGTGGCACGAGCCTTCGACAGTGGCATAAACCTGCCAACAGACAGGTCAGTGACATTTTAGTCTGACAAGCCATTAATATTTAAACTCTGAGATTTAAGTAACGAAAAGCAAAGCAAGATAAAGTTTGGAATCAAATTAGTTACTGGGCAAATCTTGGCTACAATAACGGCTAAGAGTAGTTACTTTTGCTGGACAAATAGAAAGTTCAAGGCCATGCATTTTTAAATTGTATTGTTTTGTTACCCAATACCCGTCAATATATCAGGACCCAAGACTGGCAGGAAGCTGTGCATTGGTACGACACTGCCATCAAAATGACAGAACATGATGAGGGGGGCGAGTTTGACGGCATGCAGGATGAGCCACTCTACCTTCTGCTCAGTCGTGAGGCTGAGATGTTCCAGGAGGGAGGCCATGACCTTACCGCAGACCCCAAGAGAGCAGGTGAACAGATAAAGAAGAAGCAGGCCTCAGAAGTTTACTTGCTATTATTCTTTATTTACATTAATGTGCATACATTTTTATGTAAAGTTTTTTTTTTTTTTTAATATAGACTTAACGGTATTAACCTTATCTTGAAAATTAAAGGAAATGTTTTTATCGGTCCCATGTGGGTCTTGATCTTCACACTGACCTATGATTCTCTCCGTTGCAGGTGATCTGTTCACAGAGGCAGCAGATGCTGCCATGGAGGCCATGAAGGGCAGACTGGCCAATCAGTACTACATGAAAGCTGAGGAAGCCTGGTCTTTGATGGAGGAGGAAGAATGAAGGGGGAAAGAATCTTTTTACTGGACATGTAGTACTTATTTTAAAAGATGTTTTGTGGAACATTCTGTTTCTGCCAAGATGCAGCTGTTTGAAACAATAAAATAAATGCAGGAACAGGCTGGCTACCAGGCTGTCTTTTAAATAGCAATGTTTACATTTTACAAAAAGAATTGTAATATCTTTTCCAAATGCTGTTTTTATGCTGCAGTAGACCCCAAGTGTCTTCTACCTGGTGTTTGAAAGAAGAGTTGTGTATTCCTAAATCTTCCAAGTCAACAATCGTTTGTAGTGTTTACCACATTGTTTATCACAGTGATTTTATTTGAAGATGCCTTCTAGTTTCAAGTATGCAATGTGAGAGGTTCTGGAGAAGAATAGCATGAACAAATTTGTGTCATCTAAAAAAGTTTACTTTGCTTAAAACATCAATTGAAAGAATTGTGTTGCCTAGTTTGCATGGTTATGTTTAAAGAATTCCTGAACGAGTGGCATAACTTTGTTGATGCCTGTTGAAATTTTATGTAAAATAAATATTTGTTGAATTTTGAGACATGGTTGACTGGACACCAGTGGATGAATAATGATGGGGCCATAGGAGATGTGTATTTATTTTACAGATTTCTGATATTCCAAAATTATGTATTTCAAATATTGCAAACTCTCCCAGCATGTCTAATCTGTTCATGTCTTGCATAAATATTGATCGAAGTCTAGTATGGGTTTTATATAGTAAGTCAGTTGGTAGCGTACAAACGAAAGCTAATTTAAAGGATTTAACTGGAAAACTAAATTAAACACATTAACTAAGGCAAGAAATTAATAATTACCTGGAAATATGGTTAGTGCTGTAAAAAGGTTTTGAAATGGTATATAAAGACGGAAATATACGGTAGCGTGGCCGAGCGGTCTAAGGCGCTGGATTAAGGCTCCAGTCTCTTCGGGGGCGTGGGTTCGAATCCCACCGCTGCCAAGATATTTTGCAATTCTTGAAAGTTGCATGATACACACAATGTCCTTCTCCTGTCGCAAGTGCTACATATGTTGCTTAAAATTACATCAATTTATTAGGTAGAGCAGAAACATACATCAACACGGTTTTACTAACTAAAATATGTTAGTTTGCGACACCTGCAGGTAAGATGTCAATTTTTGCTTTGCATTGTGGGAATTCGGCTCCTCCCCACGTGTATGAAGTCAACATCATGGTCGCATCAGTCTTTAGCAAATGCCAAAGCATTAGAAAGACTACACCTGCAGTTAAAACAGTTTTCAGAACGTAAGTTACCTTGATATGCTGATGACACTACGAGGATCAGGGTATATTCTGCTACATCAATATAACATTTTGTTTTCCCTTACAGTAAGGTTAATGGCATTGCTTTTCAATATATATTTTGATTGGGATAATCATAGTTAGCTCACATTAGAACTAGCCAGTTAGTTAGCCTTCCCTTTTACCTTTGCTAATAATTTATTCGCCTATTGCCTATAATATGTTAACATGCTAACGTGTGTAGTTAAATAAGCTCACTGCGTATTTGGTTCGGTACTACTAGTCAACGTAAGCCTGATTTGCCGACTATTTGAAACTTGGGCCGCATTTCAGTTAGCTATAGACTAGAGTTCAAACACAGGGGGATGTTGTTAGCTTACAGTTGGCTAACTTTTTCATTGTTAACTCTCTTTGGCTAGATTTTGATTTGAGCTGTCAAAATGTATTGTAATGGTGAGCCTGGGTACATTAACCGAGAAATGCTACAATATTTTGTAAAAGATTCAACGGGGTTTTAACACTTACCCCTCTCATTTTACTCAGTGTATGCTAACATTTCAAATGCAAAGCTTCAGTGATATTGCACATACTTGCACATACATAATGATTGCCTTAGTTTAAACGATGGACTTGCATAATATAGGAAGATATTGATGTTAATGTATTAAGTTTTTAAAGCCAAGGACTGGATGCCAGGTCAAGATGTGAATCGGGCTCCATTCACTTGCGCTTTCCCTGATGATGCACTTCATTACTCGAAGTCAGTAGCCAAGCCCCCGACATCATGTTCTATGTCTGACGCAAGAACAGCTGTGACTTTGGGGTTCTAAGATCTGTTGAATAACTGTCAATTCTCGTAATGCTATATTTATTAAATATACTTTAAATAAACATTACCAATACATTGTGTCCTTTTCATAAAGCAGGTAAATTGATGTGGCATAGTGCAAGTACCCATGCTAATGCAGAGGGTAAACAATCAGCACTATACCTGGTCCACACTGCAAATAAAGCGATCAAGACTCTTTTTCAAATAGTTTATTGTTGTGTTTGTTTACTAATTATATCAGGCTATTCTGATAAACGATAAAAGTAGTGATGGACCCCTGTTTGTTCCAAGCAAAGCTGTAACACTCAATAACAATATTAAAAAACAGTAAAGCCATTGGGTTTTATTCAGTTTATAGCTGGGTACCATGTGACCTTTATTTCCTTGTTTTCCTATGCAAAACATCTAGCCTATGTAGCCTACATTTGACACTGTTTTCTAAAATACGGGATTTAATGCTGTTGCTGAATCATCTACTTTTATGTTTTATTACCACAGGTTCAAAGTTGGTGTTGTGAGGTGTCCTCTCCCTCTTTTCCAGAGTGTGCCACTCTCACCATGGCCAGCGGAGAGGATGATGATCCTGTTATAGAAGAGGTTTGTGTTAAGCCAACTAAACACCTTTTTTCTATTGCAGTCCATCAGAAGTTGTTTTCTGCTCTGTTACTACATTTTGGATTGTTTCTGATCTTTTTGTTTTCAGATTGACGTTTATTTAGCGAAGAGTCTTGCAGACAAACTTTATCTTTTCCAGGTAACAGATTTGGTTTTTCTTTTGTTAGAAGTCGGTTTGTGCAATATTTTATTAATGTATTTTATATTATATCAATATAATGTTAGTATAATGTTAATATAATGTTAATATAATTACCTCCGTGGTAGGAACAATTATGACTGTCTTTTCAGTTCAGTTCAGTTCATGCTTGGTGTTTATGATATTTAGATGAACTGACTATTTTTGCATAGTTGATTAGTCGTGCTCATTCCATGTCTCAGTCATCAGCAGTGGGAAAAACGGATAAACTAAACTAGCAGGCATGGTTGCTTGTACTGTCCCTTACTTAACTGTTAGCAACTCAAATGTACTGTCTTTAGTTGTGGCAAAGCATTTTACTAGGCTCACCGATGGTGACACTGCGAATGTTTGCACACAAACTAATTCAACAGGATTAAAGTGTGACATCTTTTTACACGTTGCTGTAACTGCAAAGGCATGCATGGCTGGATTCCTGATGTGTGTTTAATCAAGAATTAACCTTTGGGAAAATGCAGATCAGCATTTTGATAGCATGATTACTTTTTGATTACTTTTTTAGGCAGATCAATCAATGCATCCATTGTTTCTCATTGGTCAAAGTATGCTGACATTTCCCTCTAGAGCTAGAAGTGTGTAAGTTTCTCATTACCGTTCTCTATATTCCAGTATCCTGTGCGCCCGTCCTCTATGACCTATGATGATGTCAATCACTTATCCGCCAAGATTAAACCCAAACAGCAAAAGGCAAGGCTGGTTTTTTTTACCAAACATTCTAGGACCCTATCAATATGGATTTTCCTCATTTGACACATTACATTTCTGATAAATGGTCTCATGTCTTTTAATCATTATTTAATATTTCTGCTGATTGATTATTTTTGAAAGGTTGAAGTGGAAATGGCCATTAACACTATGAGCCCCAACTACTGTCGCAGCAAGGGAGAGCAAATAGCGCTCAATGTAGATGGAACCACCTATGAAGACAGTAACACATATTCTACGTATGTTTCATTTATTTACCAACTCCTCTGTTCGCATACCTTGCCATGTTTTCAA
The DNA here is from genome assembly GCA_036023535.2 of Galaxias brevipinnis. Lineage (NCBI taxonomy): Eukaryota > Metazoa > Chordata > Actinopteri > Galaxiiformes > Galaxiidae > Galaxias > Galaxias brevipinnis. The sequence continues at coordinate 24,612 of JAVQIZ010117873.1, forward strand.
AGCTTGCCTAGTATGAATTGTCTAATAGCTGTCTATTTCTTTATGCAGGAAAATGATGGACAAGCAGACGTTCACCTCTATTCAAGCAACCACAAACACATCAAGATACGCTGCTGCTGTTTTCCGCAAAGGTGTGTCAAAAAATCCTGTGTACAAAATAAAGTTTAGTCCTCAGAGCAGCTAGTCTTACTTAATAATATTATTGTACATTATTTAGTAAGCAGTAAGATTAAGTTTGTTGACATCATGTCAAGTAATTAGTGATCAAGCACAGAGAGGTGGTCCTGCTTTGATGACATTGTGTTGTCATGTCTACAGGGGAGCTGCACATCACGCCACTGCAGGGAATCCTTCAGATGAGACCCAGCTTTACCTACCTGGACAGGGCCGACTGCAAGCACAAAGAAAGGGAGGCAGCAAATGAAGGTGTGGGGAAGGGTGTGAAAACGACTGAAGAAAGTTTCTGTACCTGTAATTGTTGGACAGGACCTAACGCACAAAGAATGGTAGTGACTTTTTATCTGTGCAGGTGGAGACTCTTCTCAAGATGAGGCAGAGGAAGATGTCAAAGCCATTACTGTAAGTATCAACTAGATACACACAGCAAAGTTAGTTTTGTACTGGTTAATGAAGTTAACCGTGTGTGCGTGCGTGCTCAGGTGAGGTTTTCTTGCCCCGAGTCGGAGCAAGCTCGTCAGAGGAGGATCCAATCTTATGAATTTATTCAGAAGAAGCAGGCAGAGGAGCCCTGGGTCCACCTCCACTACCACGGCGTAAAGGTATCCGCTCTACTTATGTCAACACAGAGGGTTAGGTAATTTGGCTAGGTCCCATATACGATCCGCTCGTTTCTGTTCAGGATGGGCGGTCGGACCATGAGAGGCAATACCTGTTCTGCCAGTCTATGGACACCTCTGAGAACTCAGAACTGGTGAAAACGCCCAAGTGAGTACTAAAGACGACTAACGCATTGATTTTTATAGCTGCATAATGACGCAGCTCACTTTGCACTTCTAATCTCAGTAATAACTATCCAATACATGCATGTCCATTCCCTCAGAGAGTACCTGGCAATGCTCATGCCCCCACTGGCAGAGGAGAAGATGTAAGTACTCTCTACCCCTCTTTCATAAAGAACCGTCTTATGAGCTGTGATGTTCTAGCCCTTCCTCATGCGTTTGTTCCTCCGTCAGTGTGATGCCTGTAGGCCCCAGTAACGTGCTGTCTATGGCACAACTCCGCACCCTGCCCCTGGGAGACCAGGTTAAGACGCTGATGAAGAACGGTAGGCTAACCACTGTACAAAGTCTTGACATTTAACACCAACTTGCACATCAACAGTCAACAGTTCAAGTTGATTAATGTACTTCCATTAACCATCAGTCAATCTTTCAACAGCCCTTTTGTATTGAATTATTTTTGCTCACATTCAGTCAAAGTGATGCCGTTTTCCAACCTTATGGGTTTGCTGGCCTCTGGCACGGATTCTACTGCGGTGCTGCGCTGCATCCAGCAGGTGGCGCTACTGGTGCAAGGGAACTGGGTAGTCAAGAGGCAAGCCCTGTTTAAAACTTCTGTTTTAATTTCAATACATTTCATTTAAACAAAAAAGACCAGGCTTACTCAGCCTCGGGACTATAGTTTGATAAAACCCTTAACTAGCACAGATCCTTTCCAGTTGTGTGAATAAGAGGTTCTCTCTCTGTTTCCTCAGTGACGTGCTGTATCCTAAGACCAGCTGCAGTCCCCACAGTGGTGTCCCTGCTGAGGTCCTGTGCCGGGGCAGAGACTTTGTGGTTGGTATTACACCGCCTTGTACTCCATATCTTGTGGCCTATTCAAATCATCGTCTGATTAGATCAGGGTTTAGTTATGCTTTGGTCTTGCTGTTTTATTATTATTTAAAAAAAAAAATTTTTTAACCCTTCAGTCATTTATGATCTTGTTTTTCTCCCTCTAAGATGTGGAGATTTACCCTGGAGCGCTCTGTGATGAGGAAGGACATAGCAGCTGCCATCAAGGTAAAGATGTTCTCTAAAATTGCTGGTAATATTAGATACTGGCAGCAAAGCAATACATCTTCAGGGGCGTTATAATGTGTCTATACAAACTTAAACACAGAAACACACAGCTTTGGTTTTTGCACAGGAGGATACCTATTTTTTGCTACTACGGCTTTGACTAAGCATTTCCTCCCGTCTTCCTCAGCTTCCGCCTGAGGACGTGAAGGAGTTCCTGGAGCACATGGCGGTGCCACGCGTCAACCGGGGCTGGGAATTCCTGCTGCCTAGTGACGGGGAGTTCATCAAGAAGCACCCCGATGTGGCCCACAGGCAGAACATGTTGTGGCTGGGCATTCAGAGCAAGTAAGGCGCTGGAAGAGACGGTGTTCCAGACTAGATTTGACAGTGTCAATAAGACAGGTTGATCGTCCAATTCTAAGGGTAATCTAAACGGTGCTAAACAGTCATCCTGACAATAATCCAGACAACTGAACATAGTTGACTCCTGTAATCATTGCAACAGGGATGAACTGTGGTGTAAGAGCATTTAAGTTTTGACTGACTATTTTGCTGCAGGTTGGAAAAGGTCTTCAACTTCTCAAAAGATGACTATGTGCCAAAGAAAGGACCTCAGACAGGTGTGTATGTACTAAGAGCATTCTGACAACAAGGTTGTTTAAAGAGCTTTGTGGATGTAAACAAGGGAACGTGAAACCTGCCTTTTTGAAAAGGGCTACCCCAATGCCTATTAGAGGTCAAATCTAAGAGTTCTTAAACCTTTTAAGGCATTATCAGTGTATCTATATATGTAGTCCCTGCTCTGTACCCTGATTTGGATTTATATGTTACAGAACCTGTGCACATAACTGGGGAACAGCGTTTGAAGATGGCCCAGGAACGCGCACGGGAGAGCCAAGCGTCCCTGCAGAAGGACCTCAACGCCCGTCGACAAGGAGCGGGGGCAGGCACGGGGGAAGGGACCAGCGTGCGTGTCAAGGAGGAGCCCCTCAGCGATGGAGACGACGACCCTATGGACACCTCTGCACCGAACGGCACCGTCAACGGCTATCCCGGTGCCGCCGGGACAGACCACCCTAACGGGCACGGCGGGGCCGGCGCCGTGACCCCCTCCCTGGAGCTGCGAGACTTTGTGTCGAAGACTTTCAGGAAGCATTTTGTGTTGACTCTGAGCGAGGTGAAGAGGCTCTTCAACCTCCACCTAGCCTCCCTGCCTGCGGGGCACGCCCTGTTCCACTCCATCTCAGACCGTCTGCTGCACGACACCATACTGCTCAGCCAGTGCAAACAGATCCTGGTGCCTGTGAGTACAGCATATCAACAGTGGGGTCAAAGCCATACTCGGTTTATTCCATAGGACTAGCCACTGGCCAGCTGTTATTTTGAGATGTTTGGGGGGTAACACGAGTAGTGTTTGCCTAAAAGGGGGGAGATTTAAAAAGATATCTGCTATTTCTAGATTTAGGGATTTCTTTTCAATAGACAATAGAATAGAGGCCCAGGGGGTAGTGATCGTCTTTCTTGAACAGAATAACGACATTAACGGTCATCTAGCTAGTGATTTTTCTCCCTGTGGAGTACTGGCCCTGAATTTAAGCATGGAGGTGAGTGAAGCATAGGCATTCTCAAGTTCAGTCTTCTGGGAGGGATCCTGATGGCTCTGTGATACTGACACTGTATACTGAAGTCTATGGCTGCCCCTACTTGGTCTGTTCCCTGTTTATTCTATTCCTAGTCATTTTTCTCAGAGCAAAGTACATTACAGATTTCAGGGAGCAAAAACACATACTTTATCCTAAGTAAGACCAACGAAGCCAAGCCAATGGCACACCCTTTTACTGTTTGCATACATTAGCTGGTCTCCTGCCGAGTTGCTAAGAAGGTATTTGTTGGGATTTGGTCTAATCCCATCTGCTCTGTATGCCATAGGATTTAAGGAGGCGTGGAGGAGGGCATGTCTAGAATCAAGCGGAATATTACATGAGCGCTATTATCAGCTGAAAAGGCAAAGCGCATTAACACTCCACAAAGGGTTGAGCCCTGATCTTGGAAATTCAAAGTTAAACTTTATGTTGGACAATGCAAAGCAGCCTAGCTTGCTGACCTCATCATTCAGATGACAGGCTAACTCAGGTGGGGAATGATGGCCATAAAGATATATGCAGAAGGGTATTTTTACCCAGCAAACTGACTCGGTGTTAAGGAATCAGAGTGCTGACGTCTAGGCTAGTACAAGTCTCCTGACTCACTTAGTAGTCGGCGTTTGACATTACCATGTTAAGATTTCCCCGTCTGTCACACCTGTAATTAACATAGCCACAATGAAATCATAGCTTAGCAGTGCTCAGATGGCTGACCTTATAGTTCAGTTAATGATAAGGTGTATCTTCCTCTGCTGTTGTGCCCTCAGTTCCCTGCCCAGAGCACATTGGCCCCAGATGAACAGAAAGTGTTTGCTATTTGGGAGACTGGGGAGACTTTCGACAAGGTAAGAGCCATCAACAATCAGAGCTCTATTCAATAGAGGGCCAATTAAGTAGACCAATGAAAAAATCCTATCCACCTAATATTGGAAATTTGTGACTACAAAAATATTTGAGCCAATAAACAATAACTCTGTTTTTTTGTTTTTTTACAACTGAACCGCGGCCACTCCTGGGATCTTTGCTGAATGTAGATACATATATTTCTGTGGGTTGGCAGCATAACCGTATTTACTCAAGTAATGTTCTTTTTTTTGCCCTATAGCATCGACAGGTTCTGTACGAGCTGTTCATGAAGAACTACCGGCTCAGGAGGAACCTTATCCAGACCAGGCTGACTCAGGAGCTCGGAGATGACGTCACCAAGGCAGATGTGGACCGCCTGCTCAAGGTAACGCTTACCTCGTTACAGGTTCCAAGGCAGGGTCACAGTCCATCTTTCTGAAATCAACTCCCAGCAGACGTCTATGTAGAATTTACCCCCAAAAACTCATCAGCCTAAATTTTTCTGCCAGGGCTTGATGATGTGTTCTGGTGCTGCCATTCCACCAAAGATAAGATTTATGAATATTGCATTTTGCTTTTGTTCTCAGATTTAAAAGCAGTTCTTAAGTAAAAGTAGTATTACCATCTACATAAGTTCAAGTGTTTGTATAATTGTATTGTTGGCTCTTGACCCGGGCTAACCCTGTTTGTTGTGAAGTGCAAATTAGTCTAATATAGTACTGAGTGAATTATATAATGCTTCATTGTGTCTATTGTGGTTTGCATAACGGTCTTTGACCCGTTTTTGTGTTAGCCTGACGTGTTCTGTCCCTGTTCTTCTTCAAGGAGTGTTGTGGAAGCCTAGGAGGAATGTGGTACCTCAAAGGAACGATACAGTCCTGATCCAAAGAGGAGACCACCCCACAGTGGTCCTCGTCCGCCAATCAATCCTTCTCCCCCAGAGCCTAGTGGGAGGGTTCTGCACGGGGAGGAGGAGCAGCAAGACAAACAAGCCAATCGCTGCCCTCAGCTCTCAGGGCGGGGATTGTAGGAGAAAGATGGCTCAGTCTGCTCACAAAAGAACAAAGTATTGATTTCCATAGTCAGTCTGAGCGTAATCAGATAAAGGTGGGATCAGTCACACACAGCAAATTCATAAGGGCTGGAGGATGAGCAAGAAAGATGTGCTTGTAAGATTGAAAGGGACACAACAGAAATGGGACTGAGTTAAGCAATGCTTTTTTTTAATGGCTTTAATCTGTTACCTGATTATAACTTCAAGATTTAACTAAATATTCCACATTAACTAAAATGTTTGGTAGATAAGCAGCTACAGATTGAGTCCTGTAATTTGATCCTAATGTATGGTCTTTATAGAAAAAAATAAATATTTGATTAAGTTTGTTCTACTCCCATGCAGCAAAGCCTTACTGCTTGATAGAATACTTGGTTGGAACAACTTTAATTTTTCCTTGACCGTTAGAGCTTTGTTTTCTTGTCTGTGCTTCTATCAATGATGCAATTACAAAATATCTTATGAACTGCTCAGCATAAAGGTAAACAAGTATGTGAAAAAACAATACTGAAAAAGGTCCACAGGCTGAGACAAAAATTTGGTTTTACCTTTCTCTTGTGGACAATGCTCAAAACTGTTAATTACCATGGAAGAAATACTACTGCTGCAGATTAAAATAGATCATTGGTAAGGTTATGCGTACCAATTTATTACTTTGTGTCATTGCAGTTACTTTAAAGAGATGTATAGACCTGGGTTCATTATATTTGAAGAACTTGCGTGCAAATTTTCCTTAAGAATTGGCCTTCATGATGCAGCATACAACCCATTACAAAGAACATTTACAGGAGCATATGGGGGAACTGAATGTTGGTATTCATTTGGTGTTTTTGAATACACATGAACAGGTTTGTTTTCCACTTGCAGATCAATAAACTCGATGGTCCATTACTGATTGTCAATGACGGAAATGCGGTTGCGTTTTTACTGGAATATACTCGATTTATAAGTGTGTACTGTAACTGAGTTGTCAACTATCTTATGTCAGTTTATTAGTAGATTTAACTTGTGCTCAAAATCATTAGGAACAAAGCATATGTATTACAGACCAAAGATCCTGCTGCTAAAAAAGCAAGCTATATACTGTATTTTAAGGATGCCACAGTGACCATTCAAATTGTATAATTTTATTCAATTTATGTATACTAATTAGCTCAGGAGTGGGGTCTGAGAAAATCATTTTGTTGAATGACATACATATTGATAACTGCGCAATTCTGCTATTTAACGTGCCAATTCAGTGTCCCCCAAATGTTCAATAGAAACTCAACCTGAAAAGTGATTTATTTATATATATCTTTACTATATTAACTTGTCCTTGTTTCTAGCTTTTCAAATGTGACTAGATACATTTAACTGCATACCAGAACATTTCCCTCTTTACCAGGTTAAGAATAAGTATTTTTTACTCTTTAAATTTCTGAAGGAAGCATTAGAAGAAACATTGAAATTAGTATTCTCAAAAGACTACACTGTTTAGCTGACACCTTGTCTATAACTTAAGCCAAGTACAATACAGATTCTCTTCTCAAGACAGGAAGTGTATCATTTAATCTTACTGCATGCACTGCAGATGGTAAAGATGAAATGCCAAGAAGAACATTTTCTTGATACTTTGATTTCAAAATTTCAATGACTCCAGATGATAAACAAGCTGAATATTATGCTATACTAAAACATCATCCAGTCACATTATGAATCATATTCATTCTACATACCTCACATTCCATATGTTAATATAAACTAAACTACAGTACAAACCTTATAGTACAACAATGTTACATAAACAATGTATGACAATCCCTGTGCAATTCTTAAGTGCATATTATTAGATTTATAGTGACATACACAATCAAGCACAAGAAAAACAAATTGTCAAATCTACAGTTGCAAATCTTAAAATTGTTATTTATAACTAGACATTCACATTAACTGGCATGATGGCCAATCGTTTTTCATAAATTACACCAACACTAAAGCATTTTACTGCCCACAGATACTGAAGTTTAGGTAATTTTACCACTTACTAACCCTTACTTGCTCCTCTAGACATGTATCTTTCTCCACATCTTTCTTTTTTTTTTATTGCTCAGTACCTATCTATAATGAGCACCATGGTAAAAAACCCATCTACTTAGGCAAAAGATTTATAGCTGGATTATAACATACACAAAGCTATTAGCTGCAGTGGAAGTTAATGGTTGTTTGAGACTGACACTCTATATAACTTTCGGTTCTCTGTACAATGCAGTGATCTTCATTTGACTGAAAGTGCTGAGTTTGTAGTTCGTGACACATTAAACCTACAACTAACTTTTCACTCAAATAGCAGCAAATCTAAATCACTAAGCTATGCAAAGTGTCCATACGAATAAAGTTTTAACTAGGCACAAAAAGTGTGCATAGTGAGAGGGCATTAGGCACTGGTGTTTCGATGCTGCAACAACCATGTTAAATGACATACTGGTATTAATTAGCCTTTCCTTCCTATTCACACACTCTTTTTAATAAGCCCTTTAGCAGTAAGAATCCAAATTCTAGGCAAAAAAAGACTATAGTCTGTAATAATGTTTAGGCATCTGGATTGGAATAATCCCCCCCCCCCACCCATTTTTTCCTTGTTCTTCACAAGCAGTGTTGTGGTTAAGATGCAGGTGCTAGACAATTCACATTGTGGTACTTTTTTTTTTTAAAAGCACATGGTCTTCAGTTGATAGTGGGGAAAAAGCATTCCATGTGAGGCTTCAGTCCACATACCCTGATAAATATTTGTTTTACTGCACCAGGGATTCTTGATTAAACCTTTCCCTATTTTCACTTAGGTCCTCTTTGGTTTTCTGAATGCAAGTAAAGATCTCTTTGAAGAGGGCCTTGTATTCTGGCTGATTGAATTCCTCCTCAACGCCTTCTATGTCTGACCGTGTCATCTGACTGCAGGAGAGGGCAGTAGGGCTGGTTAAGAGAGATCTGATAGGTGTCTGGATGGATTTGTGACTCTGTTTGTCCAGGTTTTGTTCTCCTTGACAACAGCGTTGCAACAACTCATTGTACTTCACCTGCAAGGCACTGTACTGGGCATCAACCTCGTTGAGGAGGGACATCCCGCGTTGCTTCACTACCTCAGAGCGGCGTACACAGGAACGCTCATGATCCAAATCCATGTCCTTTTGTGAAGCTCTCTTCAGCTTCTCGCTGCTGGAGTGCTTTGGGATCCTGTGGCCATCCATGTCCCCCTCACTCTCCACAAATTCCATCACCCTATCCTCATCTAAGGGAATTAATGCTGCATCGGGCAATAGGGTGAAAGTCTCCTTAGACCCTGTTGCCTTGGTGAAGTTATCAGCCCGCCACAGCTGACGCAGCTCCTCTGCTTCAAACTCCAGCTCTGCTATTCTAGCCTAGAGAGACAGAGCCAGGTGGAATATAAAAAAGAAGATTTAACAGAGACTTATAATAACATGAGAAAAACTACACACTTTATTTATAGAGGACTTTGCTGATCAGCAATGTTATGGACCTCTCTTGGGGTGCGCTCCAATGTGACCTTCGTACTGACCTGACAACCTTCCATCATATCCAAACGCTGCTCTAATGCCGCATTGTCATTGGCTAGCAGGTCAGCGTCCCGTTCTGCCTCCTCCCTCCTGGCGCGCTCATTGGCCAGCTGGGTCTGAAGAGAGCGGAGAGAGCGGCGTAGGGATGTATGTTCCTCTTCATGCCAGGTCAGTTTAGAGGGCATGAAGAGGTCATCTGGAGGTTTGCTCAGATCACAGTCAGAGTACCTGAATGGAGTTAAGAGACATTCAGAAGTCAGATAACAAAAGCAATGCTCATATTTTTGTATAGAAACTGTGTGGAGATGCGTTAACATCTTTATAAAAAGTGGTATTGACAGTCTGGATTGGAAGTTGTTGCATAACAGACTAAACAGAGTGATCACCAGGGTTAAAAAAAGAACTTTAGATGAATGTTATTCCTAAGGAAAGGAATGAGCTGGTCTATCAGTCTCATGAATCAGGGTGTGAGTTGTGTGCAAGACGGACTACGGACTTATGGTACGGCCAGAGTATGAGCAAAGGTGAGGTCAGGAGTGTTTTGCTATGTCTGCTTGATGCATTTGTGAGTTCCAGGTCATGGCCTGGATTAGACTAAAGGAGACAAAGCTTAACTAGATTAGCTACAGAGATTGAGATCACAGAGAAATGGCTGCAGACTAGCCAGTCTCAAGATAGAAAAACAAATAGAGGAAACTGAAAGCAGTTAACGTGACCTTGGAGATATTATTAAAGAGCTGTACAAAACAAAAAAGCAGTAAGGGTAATCTTGGTGTGTCCGCGTTTGGCATTTGAGATAGAAATCATCAATAAATGGGACTAAACCTGTGTGCATTCTGAAGCTCTTTCAGACAGGATACACTCTGAGCGCTTTGAGGCCGCCATACATCTGCTTGGTTTGTCCGAGAGAGTTCAGCTGTGGGGGTGATCTTTAGTTTATCAACCTGACGCTGCAGGTCCTCCACCTGGGCATGCAGCCCCTCGATCACTTCAGTCAGTCTGTGGGGAGACACATCAGATTTTACACATTGACCGTGGTCTTAAGCGCCACTCTGGGAAGAAACACTCCGTGTTTTATCTCCGTCCTCACCCATGGATCTTCTGCTGGGCAGCCCTGTTGTCAACTCCCAGCCTGTGGTTGGTCTGTTCCAGCTCTCTTGAAGAGTTGTCTAGCTGCTCATATACCTTGGCGTGTTGGTCATTAACCTGTCTCAGGTGGTCAACCTGTTTAGTCAAGTACTGGTTCAGACATTATGAAGAGGAAGAAAGCGAGAGAAAAAAAATCACCATAAAAATTTTGCATATTAGGGAGAAAATGGCTATATACGTACAAAAAATCATCTAATTTTTCCATTCTTGAGTACAGTGGGCCTTCTAATGTGAAAGTGTAACTCCTAAATAATGTGGAAATGCAACCACACAAACTAAATGAAACAAGTGAACTAACTCACAGCGTTAGATTTAGACAAGCTGTGCTAAAAACAAGTATAAGGAGCTTTCTTCTTTCTTACCCCTGTAAGAGTTGTTTATCTTATCACTTTAAGTAGCCAGAACACTTTGAACCTTTAGTCAGCTTATTAGATGGCCTAACAGAGAAACCAAACATATACCAGAGCAATTGCAATAAACCTGTAATCAAGATAATAGAACGTTAGGTGATGCAATGTCCATAGGTTGTTCCACGTCCCTTTGTGCATGTCTTTACAGTATTCTCAGAGGGAGACTGCCAAACACTGAAGCCAAGAAAATTCAAGATTTTTAGTGCTGATGGATGAATGGATGCAATCATTTAAATGCTTAAACCTGTAAGATGACATTGAAAAAATTGGAAATGTTTTTAAATAAGAAGTTACTTTGAATAAGCAAATTAATATGTGTTGTATATTCCAATGTAGTACCTGGTTCTAAGTGCAAGTAAAAAAACAAACATTTTGATAAAGGGTAATTGACTACTCAGCCACCTCTATCTATCTCTACCTCCCCTCTATTGGAGGAGCTTTATCTCATAAGGCCACTCAGGTCAGTATCCTAAGGTAATGTCCCATCTAATGGTAATTAATATAGTTCATACGTCTATCTCTTGAAGCTGCTCATGGTTAGTTGAGTACATCTGCTGCAGCCCTTGTTCCAGCTCCTTGTTCCTGTCCAGCAGACTCTTCCCCAGCTTAGCCGCAAGGTGCAGGTCTGTAAGGGACAGAACTGTTCAGTTATCCTAAATAAATCCAAGCCGTTAAGGAGGCCATACACTAAATTCTTTTATTTCTTTAAATCAAGAAAATGTTTCTTAAAAAATATAATTTAGATTTAAGAAAAAAAAATAGAACTACAAAACCCACACAGTGAATCCATCGCATCTTCCAACCAATCCTATAGGCCCTATAGTATAGTCTCTGATGCAGCTTAACTGCACACCCAAAGGCTCCATGTATCCCACCTTGATACACTTAAATAGCTTACAAGTCGAGACTGATCTGGTTAGTGTCACGAACGGTTAATACAGGCTTCCTGATTCCCTCTTCATTAACAATGGAATTAAAGGTTGTATTTTCTTACCATGTTCAAGGTCTTGCTTTTCATACCACGGTTCCTCCTCCTTGATTTCAAATTCTTCATCTACCATCACGTCAGTAAGCATCCTTAGGTGCTCGAGCCACAATGCAGGATAAAACGCATGTTACGCAGAAATAAATCTGAAATCTATTTGGAACAATTAAAGTCCATCTTCTCACCGGTAACTGTTCTTGAATGTTTTATGAAGCCCACATCGGCGCGCGTGTGCACACCGGTTCCAATCTTGGTGATGACACAGCCTGAATACCCCGATTGGTTCTCGCCGTTGCAATACCTATGCCCCCTACGGTGGCTACATGTCACGTGCACCCAATTATGGTAACCTACATACATACACATTAAAAAACGGCTTCAATGACTATAGTGGACCATGCAGGGCAAACTATACTCCCCAGGCAATTGTTTACATAATTTGGTAAATTCAAATAGCCAGTTTAATTGTGGTGTACTTCACTCTGCTCAGCGAATTTTAGTTGTTTAAATGTACTACCAACTAGACAAAGATGGATTTAAATTAAACAATACACAGCCGTTTGATGTCCTTTGGTTTGTTCAGACAGAAGGAATGCTTGAATGCTTTGTTTAATTTAAGAATAATATCTGACAATATAATTGATAACAGTTTAGAGAATAGACAAGGCTATTTTCGAAGTAAACTAATTAGCTTAAAGGTTAAATCACTGAGTTCATAAACAACAAACTACTGAGAAAATGTTTCTAAGTTATATAAATCTGTTACTAACCCGATTTGACAGCTTTTTTAGATGCACTTATATTAATTGAAAAATACTGAAAATAATAAATGGTGTAGCAAGTATTGAAAAGCATCATGCTTTGATGAGAACGTGAAACTAACAAAAACATACTCAAAAGATCAAAGGAGCACGTAAGTGTTACTTTATTACAATTTGATTCACTGGGTCAAACAAATTAATCAAACAGGAGTGGAACATAGATAATAGGCTGTGGAAAAGCTGAAATAATAAGTGTGGGTTGGGTTAACTGTTTGGATATTGAACATCAGACCTCTTAACTTCTAGTCATAGTTAATTCCATGCATATTTCTCTCAAGTGCTTTAAAACCTCTTTGGTTGAAAGCCATGTTGTAATAGTTACATTTATGGTCTTCTCTTTAGAGTGGGTTAAGTGGTGGTTTTTCAAGACCTATGCATAAGCAACATTTTACCTCAATGTGACTTTTTCTCGTGAGCTTTTAAAACGTCTGTTCGATTGAACGCCCTATCACAAACTGAACATTTATAGGGTTTTTCTCCAGTGTGAATAACTATATGCTTCTGCACGGCCTTAGGGCTTCTGAAACATTTTCCGCATGTCGGGCACTGATATGGCTTTTCCCCAGTGTGCATTCTTCTGTGATCAGTGAGGTGATATGACTGAGTAAAGCCCTTTCCACACTGCTCACACTTGAACGGCCTCTCTCCTGTA
>JAVQIZ010117972.1:0-42384 GCA_036023535.2 Galaxias brevipinnis
GAAAGCTCCCCGCTGCATCAATACACAGACACACTGTGGAAAGGATTTGACTAGAAAAAGCCCATTATGGATATCTCTGGGTTGATATTCAAGGTTTGTTTATCACTGAGTGTTACTGGAACAAACCCCCCCCCCCACACACACACACACGCACACCACCACCACCACCACCACCAGGCAGCTAGCCCAGTCGCTGGCCCACCTGGCTGAACAGCCTCCATGCCGACCTCCACCTGTCAGCCCTTTTCATATGGATGGCCCTGCCTGTCAGTCAAGACACAGCCCGCGGCCCCGCAGCCAATCAATCACCTGGCACCGCCCGCCTTCCCAGTCGCTGTGAAACGCTGAGCGCGGCGACGCTAGGCTACACTGAGACGGCTAAATCTTGGGGTAATGCTTGGTTCCCTGGCGGGATCGTTCGGGTGAGGGCCCGCCGCAAAAAATAGACTTTGGTGGGGTTGTGTGTAAAGATGGCCGCCGGCAGGAGACGGGACCTAAGCACGCTCACACGCATACACATCATACACACACACACACACACACACACCAGGCTGAGTCTCCTCTGTCAGGCTTGGGGATTGACCTCTCTGATTTGCTGTCTAGGAAAGTAGGCCACCCACTGCAGGTAATGGACCATGGGTACGGTGAAACTAACAGCCTCACACACACACACACACACACACACACACACACACACCTGAAGGATGTGGCGCACGTGTGTAAGTGGGGGCTCTGAATCCACAGCCCCCCTCCCCCCCGATCTTTCACTGAACCTCAACGACAGCGGTGTATCCACAGGGATTTATCTAAATGCAAATCAGCTGCTTTCACTCGGCGACACGCACATAATTCACTCCCCACGCCCACCAACAGGCAGCGGCGACGCCAGCCCCGCTTCTCTTTCATCTGGGCCCACTGGAGCACACTCGCTTCCCCCAAATACACTCTTAATTGCAGGAGCTCATTTAGCCGGGGCCAAAAATACACCAGCTGCAGGTAGAGTTGGAGAGGGGCTTGAGGGGAGACGAAGGGGAGAAAAAGGAGGATGGGGGGAGTGAGACGGGGGGCGGGGGGTGGGGGGGGTAGAGCACTAATGAGAGGAGGAGAGGGACCTGGAGGGCTGGAGTGGCAGACTGACAACGAGGCCCCGTGCGACGCACAGCCCACCCACAGTCTGCAGGGAGAGACTCGAGGAGGGAGAGAGAGAGAGAGAGAGAAGTAGTCCAGAGCAAAAAGACAAAGTCATCGCTGCGCCTGAAGCTAGGCCTGAAGGAGAGCCCTCTGTAACTGCATAGGCCCGCTGAATAGAGAAACAATTAATAATGCAACACCTATAATTACCCACACACCGAGTCGCTCTACTCTTTTATGATCACCTAAACTCACATACACTACGGTGTGTGTGTGTGTGTGTGTGTGTGTGATCCATGCTGGAGGTTAGGGTTATTTAGGGTCAGATGGAGGAGGGGTGGACGACACAAAGTCTTCTTCAAGCTCTTCTTCAAGCTCTCTCCACTCCTCCATAGCTGTTAATTGGCTGGGCTAAGTGCACCATTAATCGATTCCTTGTCCCGATGCTGTATCTCATAACGAAGCAGCACTCAGCCAGGAGGGGCCAAGAAATACGACGTCTGAGACGTCACACTTTGCTACTGCAGGGGGAAGTGGACGTTGCCGCGCCCGGCTGGCAGAGGCAGAGGGCAGAGCTCACGGGTCAGCGTGGCGCGCCAAAGGAGGCTAGTGAGGGGGAAGGCCGTTCGGAGTAACACCGCCTCTCTCTCACACACACACACACACACACTTTAGAAAATCACGCTGTACTCCTATTATGGAGAGCACTTACCCTACAGTGAGGATCAATGACAATGCAGCCGTGTGAGATTCAGACCCTGGGCTGGGGAGAACCGTTCGGGTGTGTGTGTGTGTGTGTGTGTGTGTGTGTGTGTGTGTGTGTGTGTGTGTGTGTGCGTGTGCCTGTCACTCCGGGGCTGATAAAGCACAAAGATCACTGACTGCAGGCCCTCTGCACCAAAGGCCTCTGCAGCGGGCCTCTTCAACTACAGTAGCCTGGGCTTTCTCAGAAGGAAGAATGAAAGAAGACAAAGGCCCTGCACTCTGAAGGCTCTCACACCGCTCGCCTTTTTCTCCTACATGCCGCGGAACAACAGATCAGCTGGAGAAAGACACCGACCCGAGGAGAGAGAGAGAGAGAGAGAGAGAGAGAGAGAGAAGCAAACAGAGATTGGGGCAGACAGACAGATAGATAGAGGCCGGCACTGGGGGGGACCCTGGCGAGCGTGACCTGGTTAACCTCGGTGTCTCGTTAGCGTCCTGTTAAGGCAGCCTTTTCTCCGGGCCCGTCCTCCATCACACCTTCATTAAGCCCATCGACCCACGGCGCTTATTGAACACACTCATTACCCCCCCCCCCAACGGTATCGAACCAGCACCGCTACCCCAGGACCCGGGCCCGGTGTGGGGAAGAGGCCGAGGGAGGGGGTTAGGGGCCTCCTGGTGTTTAGGGTATAGGCGGGGGCCAGAGGGCTGGGGGGGGGTCAGTGGAGAGGAAGGGGGGATCACACCCGCACATTGACATGCAAGCATATATTCACACACACGCGGTAAGCTCTCTGTGGCACACATCCATCTTGAGTAATGAAGTCTGTGATTAGAGCATGGCCTTTCCGCAGAAAGGAGGGAGAGGGGGAGAGAGCCGGAGAGGAGAGGAGCGGGGAGTGAGAGGAACGGTGGAGGACAGCGCGGCAACATGCAAAAGAGAACGAGAAGGGACGCAGAAGAGAATCCCCCCATGTTGACGGTAGATTGTCCCTGCATGCTGCTCTATAAATCTAGTGGATCTATGGGCGTTGGGGGGAGGGGTTATGCATCACATGATGCCCACGGCCTCGCAGCTGCACCCCCTTCACCCGCGTGTGGGAAACAAAAGGATAGCCTCTCACCATAGAGGGAGAAGGATGAGGAGGCTAAGGGGTGCAGGCTGCTCCCCTGAATCACAGTGACACCTCCCCGGTGGAGGAGCCCGGAGGCTGGGCGCCTTGGCTAACAGGCTGGCTGGCTGGCTGGCTGGGTGACTGGGTGCAGCAGAATCAACAGGCCGGGCGACCGCTTCAGCAGAGCCCTGCCTCCCACCCCTCCTCTTAGCCAAGCCCCAATCCTGCCCTGTGCCCTAAATAAAACATCTCATCGATTCCCCCACCTACAGTGTGCACCAGGCCAAATCATTGTTAAAATGAATCATAAAAGTTTTTACACTCGAGGTCAAGTCGCTTGCTAAAAGTTGTTTTAGACCTGATGCCTACGTGGGATGGATTACCTCACAAGACAAATAATTTTTCTGGATGATTTTACATTCTGTCGTCTAGGAAACTGACTTGGATCAACTAAACTTCCTAAAATCTGGGCTGCCTGTCACAGTAAGCTAGGGTTGGTGCATAGATATACATAGGCCAACGTAGATCCCGCAAATTGGGCTCTGATGTGCGTCTACATGGTCGCCATATTGGGGCAGTCAACAGTCAAGACTTGAGCAAGTTAGACCGCTTGAAACAATGCCACGGGCATGTACAGCGTTTTGTTGCACAAATAGGCTAAACGTTAAAAACAGACATCACAAGATAAATTTGAACAAGTAAGTGACAATGTTGTTGTATTTTACTGTTATGTAAGTTAGTGAGAGTAAAATATGCTTCAAACTATCCTGAAAATGACGTGACATCGTTGTGATGATGCCTACCTAACTAAAACGTATCATTACTGAATAATTGTTAAAGCGCTGCATTAGGAGTAAACATGGCATTTACTTAATGACCTCATTCTTTGTTACTTTGTAGAAAATGATCAACTGGAATACGTTTAGTGCTCATCAGATTAAACAGGCTAGTTATCCTAAATCAGCTAGGTCTAGTAAACCATATTTGTGCTGCTGTCAATGCACTGGCTGCACCATTCAGCTATGCCAGAAGTACTTTTGAGATGGCCTTGTTTTTGTCAAAGGTTCACCAAAGATCATGGACTAAGGAAAGCTTGATAGTAGTTGTCATCTGACAATCATCACTTTTGCATCGTGTCATTAAAGCAACTTCCACAACGTAATCAATTTTGACAAGTATTCCACAAGATTAAGGACGGCTAGTTCACATTACAAATGAAAAAACAAATATTGGTCAACAAATATAAAACTGAGGTATGATCGTTATTGTGTATTGTATTTGCCAGTATTGCAACTTTTTAAAAAAAGGTTTATGCTTTTTTTTTGCTTTAGATTTAATGGTTTTGTTACCAATGTATTTGTACGTGCATTCCTTTTATACAATTTCTTATTTGAAAGTAAATCACTACTACAAGTTGAGGCAGTACTACATTACCAAACTGGTTCAAGGATATTAAATAAAGGTGTTCACAAAAGTGTGAGATGGAGAGGAATTGAGCTTGTCCAAGACAGGGAACTACTTTAACTTACGTTATACCTAGTTGCTCTAGAGTCCAATTCTTTTTATTGACTTATGATTGTACTATATATTTGATTCTGAACATTGGTCTCAAACACTGGACACACTAGTATTGTATTATTACATTATAG
Organism: Galaxias brevipinnis; assembly: GCA_036023535.2. Classification (NCBI taxonomy): domain Eukaryota; kingdom Metazoa; phylum Chordata; class Actinopteri; order Galaxiiformes; family Galaxiidae; genus Galaxias; species Galaxias brevipinnis. The sequence goes on from JAVQIZ010117972.1 coordinate 4,601, forward strand.
TATTGTATTATTATATTATTGTATTGTGGTATTATTATATTATAGTATTATATTAAAGTATATGTATTATATTATTGTATTATATTGTACTTTTATTATATTATAGTATAATATTGCCTATCAGTGTCTGAAGTGAATTATTGAAGATGAACATGTAATATTTGAGATCTACAATATTTGTGACATTGTTTGTGTAAAGGCAACTGTCGAGCAGAAGTGGAGTCAACATATGTGTCTTGGGTTGTACGGCTCAACTGACTGGATGTTCTCTTAGCTTGAGCCTGAGAATTAGCCTAATAATATATAAATAACGGCTTTATAAAAATAGAATAGATATAGCAATCTACATATTTGGAGAAACTCACAAAAGCTGATATTCTAAACAATTTACACCTGATGTTTCCTATTCCTATCCATAAATCGGAGCCTGCCCAATGTCCCAGTGGAAGTTGTGGCTATTCAAAAGGTTAATGTGTTGGCATAGGGCTGATTAGATCCGCCCCCAATAACTGAATTTAATTCCAAGAAGTAACCTGTGTCACTTTCCCACCTTTATAACAAAACAAATTTCATGAAAACCAGTTCAGACAAAGGCGAGTTACAGTCGATTGTGTCTGCTCTGTTGCCGTCTCTCAATAAACATCGTATTGGTCTACCCGCAGATATTGACCGCTCCAAGATGGCGGACCTGCTGACGCATAACGGCGACATATAGCAGGGGCCTTCAAGGGATCTATGTATGTATGTATATCTATGGGGTTGGTGGAGAACAGCCCCAGTTGCATTCTCACTGCTTTCCTACTTGTATGTTTAAAGCTGGTCCTACAGCACTCTCTGCTGGTGAAGATGAGACATGACATTTTGCTGCTAATGAAACGGTATTTCCTCTGAGCAGTGCTTTACACAGAGAGAATTATGAAAATATTATACAAGACAGTAAAACTACGTTCTTCAAAACTCAAACAACTGCCTCATGTGTGATGTGAACATTTGAGCAAAAGGAAATGTATTTATCTACTACTTTCTATTTCCGTTCTTCCAAGCCAAGAAGTCAGATCAACCTTTCTTAAAAAGGACATGACCTCAAAAGGTGTCACGACGATCATCCGTCGGTGGTTATTACATGAAACCTGAGTATCTACCCGGCAGACATCGCCTGATTCTTCAAGGTGCTTTTCAAGCTCAGTTCCTAGCCACCGTATCTCTCTAATCCACACATGACATTTGTGACAAAGAGTCTCGCCTCCATCCCCGGCCAGCCTCCTCTAGTTTGGTTGTTTTGTTCTCAGCCAGAGCGCGGCGAGAGGTGAGACATATCGATAGCGTCTGTGGCGGGTCGTCAGATGAGGCTGCGCTCATTAATGACCTTGATTACCGGCGTAGGAGACAGCGATCGGCCACTCCGTGACCCAAACGACAGGCTCCTCCGCACATGAAACGGAGGGGGGGGGGGGGTCGATGGCGGCACTTCAAAGAGCAGGGGAGAGGAGGAGATGAGAGGGAACCCCTGACAGCACATTTTCAGGAGGAAATAGAGGAACAGGTGGAGGGCGAGAAGCCTCAGACAGGAATTGCGGAGGTCATTTTCCCCCGCGGCTCCATAACGCGTAGCTCGTTAGGGAACAAACTCTGGTCTTGGAAGCTAGCAGACGTTTACCTCCGCCTGAATGGCAAATAGCCTGGCTAAACAGGCTGCCTTTTAACTAGGCCCGATTTCCCAGTTAATTGGAACATGTGACTATGAGGGAGATGACGTGCACGCCGGTGTGTGTGAGTGCGTGTGTGTGAGTGTGTGAGTGCGTGTGAGTGTGTGTGTGTGTGTGTGTGTGTATGTACGTGCCTCAACGCAGCGAGTCAGTGTGGATCTACTTAGATCTAACCACAGTCAAACAGTTCCCAGGACGTCGGAGGTTCCAGCAAAGCTTCCAGCGAGGCTCCTACTCACCATGTGTCTTCCATGTGTCACAGTGGAGGAGGGGGTCAGACAGGAGATCTCTCTGAACATCTGACAGGCATCACTTTGCTCTCATGTTCCCTCTACATCGCCTAGTTACATCTGAAAGTACATACATTGCGCTCCCCATTCACGCTTCAATGGACCGGCCCGAGACACAGAAAAAAACACTCCGCAGCCTTCCAGTGCAAACAAACCGACAGCCAATCAGGGAAAGGGGGGGGGGATGCTGACCGACCGATGACAAAACAAACGCCACTCATTCTGACACTCTGTCACCCGACGGCTCCAGACTTCATGTTGGAGGTTTTGTTCACACAAACACAGTCAGCGCTGTGCTAGATCTCCGGGGACAAGCCCCGATGGACGTGTCGCCGGAGAAGGGAGAGAAGGGAGGGAAGGAAGGAGGAAAACTGGGATTATATGCATAGCTGTAATTAGAGCTAAATTGAGGGCACATGGTAATCTATGTTAGGTCATCAGCAATTCCATTTACATTTCCGTGTTTTGGGCTAATTAAAATGACGAATAATCAGATGGCGTGTGTGTGTTGAGAGAGTGTGTGTGTGTGTGTGTGTGTGTGTGTGTGTGTGTGTGTGAGCGTGAGTGTTTATAGTTTGTTCAGAGATGAGCCAGAGACAGACACTTTCCATGATATCAATGTGCTGTGCTGGTAAATTAATGGAGCAGGCTTTGATTTCAGAGACAGGAGCGACTGGAGCGGGGATGGGAGGAGCTATGGAGGGAGAGAAAAAGTGCTACCTTTGCAAGAAATCTTAATTCCTGATATGCGTAATTAATTGTGCGGAACTAATGTAACAGAATTATTCATATGAGGAAATGTGTGAGATATGGAGAGCAAATTCAGAGTACTTTGTTTGTCTATATAAAATTGACAAAGCTTCTATGTATGTCTTTTTCCTGGAGTAAATTGAGCAGATGAAGAGAGACGGAATTTGGTATTCCGAGAATCTTTGTCCTCGGAGGCAGGGAGAGAGATCAGAATATGAATGGATACAACTTCAAGAGATGAAAACAAGGTTTGAAAGGCGACTGCAGCAATATCAACAACTCTGGCATGAATACTGGATGAACGGCGATAATCAGGAATGCAAGACAGAAGCCAGCCATGTAGACTAGTTACTAAACAAAATCCGACCGCGGCCTGGATAGGTAATTTTTATATGGGAAGAAAAATGCTTTCCGTTCGTCAAACTGCCGTTGGACAGGAGAGTAAGAAAAAAAACAAAAAAAAAACAGGTTTGAAAAATGACAAGCACCGACTCAGAGGGCACAGCTTTAGCCTTCCTCCAGCGCCTCCAGTCTCTGCACTTTCCCTCCTCCCAGCTGCTAAGCAGTTCCAGAGCTGGGTCTGGGGTCTGGACCAACAGAGGGCCCCTGCAGCCCGGGGCCTGGGTCTGAGCCAGAACACAGACACACACAGAGAGAGAGAGAGAGAGAGAGAGAGAGATAGGAAGACCGACCGCACAGAAACATCCTGCAGCTTTTGAATTATTCAATTAGAAGGCCAGCAAAAAGAGAGGGATGAGGAGAGACGGGGGAAGAAAGAGCAGAGCGAGTGAAGGTATCGTCCTCCTCCATCATTGATTGGCAGAGACATAGAAAGGGTCATTTTACTGCAGAAGAGTGTGGTGGTGGTGGTGGGGGCGTTGTCCTCAGAGGACGGTGCACTGGGGAGGGTGAGACTAGCGCTGGTAGAAGGGGCTTCTGAAGCAGAAGGCCTAGGCTCTGTCATGCTGACTTGTGCCACAGGGTGTATTACTTAGATTTTACCCCTGGTCTGGAGCAAATCAATGACTTCATCAAGTACCCATTCTTTCATTACTAAACAAAAAGGTAATTACTTATCGAGCAAATAAGTTGGATCTTTGAAAGCAACTTAATTGGATGGAACAGACATCGGCTCGGCTGAAGTTTCCTGTGCTGACTAGAGAGAGGAGAGGGAGAAGCATCTGCCGGAGCTGCTCCTTCCAGACCGGCTTAATGGCAATATCAGGCCAGACCGAGTGAGGGGCTAGACATAGCAATTCCCCCAAATACCTCCAGCCCATTTCTCTCCTCTTTAATCAGAGGAGCGAGGCGGGGGAAAAAAACACGGCACGACCTAAAATATCACAGAACGTAACTGAAACCGCAGCTTTGAAACATTGTCGGTGCCAAAAGTGAATCTCTCACCTCGCATTAATCGCTGACTTCCCGAAGAGCAGCCTGATGAATAGGATTTTAACCGACTAAGCTATCGCTAACAACTTTAAGTGGACTAATTCATCAAGGACCTAATTATTCAGATGAAGGCCAGAGGAAAGGCAACAGGACAGACATAAGGCTGTTATGAAATATGTCCCTGACAGTTCACATGCTCAGCAAGAATCTCCAGAGAAAGCTTTCGCTGCCAGCAGGCCTCAGAGCTGTGGCTGGGCAATAGAGAACACTCACTCAAATCAAAACACGTCCAAAATCAGGGCTGGGTATACGTTCAGGAAGAGAGATCTCACCACCACCTAGTGGTACTTTAAGGTACTGCTAGCCTACTATAAATGCGACATAGCAAAGTGACTGGAGCCGAGGCGGGAAGCCAATCCCAGGCCTTTCATTGGTAACAGATGGCATCCCTTTGGGAGCGGATGAAGAGCCTCTTCACTCCGGCGACGACGTAGTCTTAAGAGTGTAAACAATGCGAGGAGCCAAAGCCTCAGGTAGGGGGTCTAACTCATCTTTAGATAGCAGAGCGTAGCACTGCCCTGCCCATCGACAGACATTTAGCTCCCAAAACCCTCCTCTAAGACGGCTCTTAGGACTGCAGCGCCTGCAGCTTGTTTCCAGAGCCAGATAATCCTGGCAATCGCAGACACAGGAAATCAACAAGACTCCGGCAGAACAAGTACCACATGAGGCACCGGGGGCTTTGCCAGTGTTAGCATGAGGGCGTGTGCAGAGAGAGGGGGGGCTACTCGGGGGTGACACAGCAAGCCAACACACTGTCTCCACTGCACTGTGGCCCAAGAGGCTTGCAGAAAGAGTTACATCTTTAACCAAACAAGACACCCACACAGGCCGAGAGGCCACTCACCAGTTTGTTCTCCTGCATGTAGATCCTCTGCAGCTTGGGGCACCCTCTGGCCAGGGCCACCATGCCCTCGTCCGTGATGCTGTAGCACTGGCCCAGGTGGATGTCCTTCAGCTCACCACAGTGCTCTCCCAGCTAAAAGGATGGCAGGGGGAACACATTAGACTAGGGCTAACCAGAACCACAATAGTACCACGGTACCAAGGCCCCGCAATACTACTCAAAGATGCCGAGTGGTGCTTTGCCCACTGACTAGGGTAGAAAAGACAATGGATATTAGATGTTCCCTGTATATTGTGTTTTAATTTCTAAATTTGTAGTCAGTATCATGATACTTTGCTGGTATAGTATCACAGGGAATATTTTGGTATTGTGAGAACCCTACATCAGACACAGCAAGGCCCTCAGGCATCTATCGACCCATCTCCTCCACCTCACCCAACGCTGCCACAGGAATAGCAAAGAGAACGTTGCAGATAGTGCAGAAGCAAAAACTAACACCGACAGTCGGAGACGTTTCCCCGTACCTCTTTGAGAGCATCGTCGGAGAGTTTGTCCTGGTTGCCCACATGCACCTTCACCAGCAGGGGGCAGTGTGCGGCCAGGGTGGAGAGGGACAGGTCGCTGAGCTGCTTGCAGCGGTAGGCCGTGTACTTCTGCAGGCCTGGGCAGTGGGAGGCCAGGGCGCACACACCGTGATCCTGGACCCCCCGGCAGTCGGAGATGTTGAGCTCCGTCACGTTCTGCCGGCGAGACGCTATCTTCACCAGGAGATCGTCGTTCACCTGTGGGGGGATCGAGGGGGAGGCGAACATGCGTCCTGTAAGTGCTATTTCACTCCTGGAATAGGAAGAACGGGTGACGCATTTCTATGCGGTTCACTCACTTGTTGAAGGCCACTGAGATCGATTTGCTTCCAGAACTGGAAGTCTAAGCAGAGGTCCCTCCAATACTTACACACCAACGAGGCACACAGACAGCGCTCCTTCACTGTCAGGTGAGAGAACACCTGTGGGGAGACACGCGACACACGCCGTCAATTCATGGTACACCTCGTCTCTAAGACACACGCTCTACCAGTGCTGAAGCTTCACTAATGCAATCAGGCAAAGTATTTATGAGACTAAACCCTAGAAGTGAACTATGACCTTGAGAAGGATGGAAGAGGGGAGGTGGTTGATGCTCGACGTGTCGATGCCGTCGCAGCCCTTCCCCTGGCCGTCGTCAGGGTGATAAAGGCAGCAGGGGGAGGAGTCGGTGCTCTGGGCTGAATCGCCGGTAAGGCCCAAACCACAGCAGCCCTCACCAGATGAGGAGGAGGAGGAAGAGGAGGAGGAGGAGGAGGGTAGAGGGCACAGATGGAGGTGGCAATGGCCTGTCCCCGTGTTAGACGAGGCATCTCCTCCGCCGCCACCTCCTCCCACCCCTCCGTTCTCCAGCCCTCCCTCCGGGGCGGCGAAGGCACAGCGCGGCTGCTTACAAGGGGTGCACCTCTGCACCTCCGCACACTTCCTCTTACACACCTGCAACCGGAAACATCATTAATACAGCACAGCCCCCCGCCCCCTTACTGTTGGAATGACCGTGTAATAGAGGCTGGTTCCAGATACACACCATCTCAGTGTAGTCACAAGTGCTATCAGGCACAGGCACAGCTATGGGCACCGCTATAGACACGCCGGAAGTTCTAAACAGCGTCGGGGGTGGGATCAGCTTAGCTGGCACAGCGGACAGCAGACTCCTCCCCTGGCCTTCCCAGATGGCTAGTTCCCTTGGCGACAGGAGAAACTTTGCGCAGTCCTCAGGGGAGGTGAGGGCTGTGTATCGTCCAGCGAGCTTGGAAGCAGCGACCGCTCCGATGCCTACTCCCGCCACGCCGGGGACACTAATGCAAGTAGCGCTGCTAACGTGACAACGTCCGAGTCCGCCACTGTCATGAACCCCTGTGTCTACTCGATCGTTGTCGTCGTCAAGGACTCCGCTGTTGCCGTGGACAATAAAGCACAGCATGCACGGCCCTTGAAGGAAGCAGTTCCTCTTCTTCTTCTTCCTGTGGTGCAGCTTGTGTGTCTTCTTCTTCAGGCGGTAACCATTTTTCGAGAGAAGATGGCCCATATAGATGACTCACTAAGGCTCTGAGAAGAAATTAGAAAAAAATAATGCATTGTCAATATTTAAGTGATCTGGATTGCTACAGTATTCATTGTTGTATTATTATTAGCCTAATTCATAATCAATTAATAATTGATGAAGTCATGTTGGAATGTCAAATTACTTTGCATTTCATTCATTTACCTCCTCTACCTCATCACTCACTCAGTTAATGTTGAATGGTCCAATTAGGTACGTGTCAAACTAAACTGGCTCTGGTTGTGTGTCAGATAATTCACATAATAGTAGTAGCCTATATATAATTTCAACATTGCACTTTGAAATAACAAGACAACCTCACAATAAAGTATACCTATCCCAAAATAGTTTACTATTATGTGTACACTCAACCTAATTAAGTTTGCCAGTTATATTTCATATTGACGGGACATTCTCTTCAAAGGTCAACTGCACTGCTGACAGTAGCTTCCAAGTCCCCGTAGAACTCAGAATAGATCATATTACTGCAAGTTCAACTCACAATGTCACATGACTAATTGAGGTTAAAAAGGAGGAGTCTATGCACAATGTAAAATCATACACAGCCACATTTTGTGACACTACTGACTATCTAAAATCATGGCTGTGGAAATTAAATAATTTAGCTATTGCAAAGTATGAAGAGTTTTTCAGGATCATCATAAAAGAGTGTACAAAGACAACAGCGTAGGCCAGCATTACGTATAGGTTGTTCAAGGTAACATTCCACTTGCAAGATGTAGCCTATGTTCCTCACTTCATAGTAATTTACGCTACGTTGGACAGCTAGCGTAGCTAACGTTAGCTAGCTCTTCACAACCTCAGAATTCTATTTTTCTTCTCACCAGTTCAAGCGTTGCTCCCCCCTCTGAATGGCGCACGCATAATCCCCGCGTACTGTACGCAACATAGGCAACGGAATGTGATAATGTTTAAATACTCCTTGAAAGATATTTTAAACAAGGGCTAGCTTTAGTTTAGCTTAACTATCTAAACAGTGGTTGCTCTCAAAGAAAACACTTCCGCGTAAGTGATGGAGAGAGGAAGACGACGAGGATGATTAGAATTCAGCCATTGGTGCAGCGGCTTGCCCATTCTGGACCTGCTGGTCAAATAGCTCGACACGATAAACTTTCCTCCTGCCCCCAGTTTCTTTCATGCCCGTGTCCGTTGGCCCGGGTATGAAAGTATGGATAAAGATGATCTAAACATAATTATTATAATAGTATTATAATTGTCACCAAAATACAAAGTTGGGCATCATTATTCTGAGGGCACATATAACCTATAGTATAGGGTTAAATCTATAGAAACGCAATTTGCCTACATGTTTTCATCTGTGGGACAGAAATTAAACAAGACTGCACTTGAATAGGCATTATGGGCGTGAAATTCTATTCGCCTGACCTCGAGCCAACACTCCAACGGCAACTCCCAAAATAGAACTGGGAAAGGCAGCTTTGGGAAATCTAGGCTCATTATAATGGCGACAGATTCTACTATAACCCAACAAATAAAGGCGGAACATCGGAATATTAAAAAAACACCTGTTGATGTTCGTCTAGAGGACATTGAGGATTGTCTGATATATGATCGACGCGGAGTTTCAATTCCATTCAGAAAATTATATGAACAGGGAAAATCAATCCTTATTTTCGTACGGGTAGGACATACTTTTCGTCCTCTTACGATTGCTCATATAACTATGACATAGTGCTAATGATTGGGAATTGCAAGGATTTCTCTTTGTCCTGAATTTATGAACTATATGAGTCGAATTTAATCTCACTGAGGTTACTCCTATTATTCGTAGATTTCCCCTGAAAAGTTCTATCAATCTATTCGTTTTAGGCTGCCTTTTAGAGGTTGTGTAGGCCTACATATCTATTTGTCCCCAAAATATAAGAATTGTGCATCTTCAAGCAACTGCAACAAACTCTTTAAAGCCTACTGTAATAGACTCAGATATATTTTCCCATCAATTACCTTATTATTGACAAGGTTTTGGTTGCTGAAAAGCTTAGTTTTCACCATGGTTTTGAAGGCTGCTGGTCTCCGTAGGGTTATCCCGGGCCATGGCCACCGTAACATGATAATAATAACTTTTCCTGCCAGGTACTATCAGTGGTGTTTTATTACAAATAGTTCCTGAGGAGAACAATGTGGAAAGGATTAATGTTAGAGTTTTTTGTTTTTGTTTGGTAGAATAGCTTAAAATGTTGTAGTAACCCTACTTGGGCTGTCAATATAAGTCAGGCTTTTGACCATCAGAATAATGATAAAGGCTTTGTCGATTTTGTTTCTCGTTTCCTACAGACCTTTCTGTGCTACACCTGTAAAGATTACTTAGAAGATCTGAGTAGAATACCTGCGCACGTTTTGCAGGTGAGACAAAAAAAAATTCATTTAGACCTGGATTTTGAACAACAGTTTGACTGAAAATCATGAAATAAAAAGCAGGCTTATAAATTCCATTTGTCTATTTATCAAACATTATATTGGACCCCTCCGCCTTCTTTTACCAAATTATCTTAGTTTTTTATAATTGTGAAGTAAATTCTACCAAGCCTCATGAGTATTTGGGTTATATTGCAGGATGCTGGTGTTAGACTGGTTGTGATTGGACAGTCAGCTTATCATCATATTGAGGTATTCACTTTGACATTGGCTTATAACCCATAGCACGTTTATGTTTATCCATTCATTTTACATTAAGCCAACTAATACACTTAAAGATTAGAAATATACTCTGATGTATTTCTACAGCCATTCTGCTCACTTACTGGATACCCCTATGAGATATACGTGGACCCAGAACGATGCATTTACAAAAAGCTTGGCATGAGGCGAGGAGAGGAATTTGTCGAATCAGGTTAAGTTTTGTTTGGAGGTGCTGTACTGGAGGTCTGTGTTCTGTATTTGTAATCGAACCATATAACAATGTGCATGTGTGTACCTCTACCTATATGTGTTCAGCTGTATACCAGAGTCCTCATGTAAAGTCTGGTATGTTGGTGGGTCATATGAGGAGCATTTGGAGGGCCATGACCTGTCCTGCCTTTGACTTCCAGGGAGACCTCTTACAGCAAGGTGGATCCCTCATAGTAGGGCCAGGTAATTTATCTTCAATTAGCTAAAACACTGTAAATATTCAAAGCGTTTACTTTTTATTGAGGTCGCTGCTCGGTGTCTAATTGTGGCATACATATGTATTGATTTAATGAATTTGATTGATTGATTGTTTATTTAATATTTTTATGTGTTATGTTACTGTGCTGCTCCCTAGGCTCTGATGTCCATTTTGCCCATTTTGACATGAACCGTCTGGACCATATGCCCATCAACTGGCTCCTTCAACTTGCAGGAATACAAGACACTGTGGAACTTAGTGATAAACCCAAAATAATCCATGTGTAGCACAATGCCATATATGCACAATGCACAATGCTCTCTCTATATCTGTGAGAGATGCTGTATGATAATGTGTCTGCTTTTTTGGTTACATAATATTGCATCATATTATTTTACCATATGATTCAGAGCAATTGTGTACTTTACATTGTTCCTGGAATTTAAGAAGACAAAAACAGACCACAAGTCACAAAACAAAACATTGAACTAAGTGAAAGTGTGTCTCCATGTTATTTAAATTTTTTTATGAATTGACATTTGACATTGTGTTATTTGGCAGCAATTTACACTAATCACAGTTGATGCTATGTGAACAGCTTCCATTTTATTTATTCTAACGTATAGGCTATTATCATTCTGAAAGGTACTGTATTCTCTTGAATTTCTTCATGATCTTGTAAATAAAATCTAGGTCTGTACTTTTTCTTGCAAGCATAACGCTTGAATTTATCATTGCAGCAATTCTTAATTCACACATTCTACCAGTACACATTCACACTATTTAGCCTAGCCTGTAATGCATTCAAATGTGTTTACTCAGTAAAAGCATACCACCATGGTGAATTAATATTTATAATTAATGCCAAGCCTGGACTAAAGACGATAATGTCAGTGATGTATCCACGCAGTGGACTGGAGGCGTTATGTCCTAGGTTCCATTAGGCAAGGATTGGTTGAAAAGTTCAGAAGTGTTTAAGATTTAAGAAGAACAATATTTACGTTTATTTGTAGCTTGTCATCCAAAAAGAGCTACGACACGTTTGAAAGTCCGTCGTCATGCCTCTCTGACACTGACGTCACCACTGGCAAGACTGCGCTTGAGCAAACTGCTCCTCGGACGTCAGTCCCGAAGCAGTGCAAAGGGATGTAAAAACAAAGACACATAATTGGGAAAGATTGGAAATCTTACAGCACAATTCGGAAATGTTCAATATCCGTGCATAAATCAAGAATGAAGCGAAAAAACGAGAGGAGACGAGTTGAGCCGAGGAAAAAGCGCTGTGCAACTCAGAGCTCCGAGGCGGATTCAAAGTCTGACATTTTCATTGGTATAACAGGTAAGGCAAGGGAGTGTACCCATCTCGAACATTACCCTGCGCATCAAGAGAGCATGAGCCCACCAAGATGGATAAACTGGCGTTTTAAGATTTACAAAATAAATCTTGATTTATCTTTAACGTTTGAAATGGCGACACCCTTCGTACTCTTGTCGTTACTGCACATGCCATTTGCGGCGCAACCTAAAATTTTAACGTAGGCTACCCTGCATTATCTATTTCAGAATGTGTGATATTAATGAGCTTGGGATGGCAAACGGAGGTTCTAAGGGGCATCAGCATAGTAAACAGAATAGCTTCCACTCTGGCAACCTCAGAGACATTGTCACAACTTTTTAATATAGACAGTTTGAAGATAACATGCTTAAATGAAAAAGTATTTGAACAGTATGAACAAAACCCGTTTGATTTGTGAGGCGGTGGTCTAAACTCACAATTTAATTTAATTCTAAACCTACGCCGTGCTTTAGCTGTGCTTTGCTCTGCTGAATTTGAGAAGAGGGTGTGATTGGCCAATCCATTGTCCTAGAAACGGTTTGGGCGACGTTCCAGCAGCCTATCAAATGTCTTCTGTGCTAAACTTTAAATGCAAGAACAGAAGCGCAGGATGATTGGCACACACGTCCTGCAATAGTGTAGCGTTCTCGTACTGCGATGGCCAATGGGGTTGCACAAAACAGTAACATTGTAGCAGAGGTGGACGTTCGAGAGTTGACATGAAACTCCTTTTATAGCAAAATACGCAACCCGAATCGGATGTACCGCGTATAGTTTATCGTCGTGTAATCAGTCGAGTTTTTTGGAAAGCTACCCAACTTAAAGGCTAACGAAGCATATTGCCCGCTCGACAGAAGCATTGATAGCTTATAGAACGAAATCATAAAAGTTTGTTTTAGAAAAACAAGGTCAACCAATCAGATAAGTGCAATCCGTGCAAATAAACCTAGATGCATGATTATAGCCCAACCTATTGAAGATTCGATTCAAAATGAGCGAGGGCAATGATATCTTATTCATTAAAAGCATTGAATTCATTAAAGGTAAGATCATTCAGTTAAATTAGTTAAGTTGCATAGAAAATGAATAGTGTGTTGCAACACAGGGCCTAGACAAGATATCAAGGAAATACAAGTTGAATACGCGCAATGTGTTCATTTGGATTGGTTTTTTATTTTTAAAATTTTCTTTGGAATTGTATACTACATTTAGTCTATGTTTGCACAGTTTGCAAATAAAGCAATGACTTATTAATTATTATTATTGCTGTGTGTGTGTGTGTGTGTGTGTGTGTGTGTGTGTGTGTGTGTGTGTGTGTGTGTTTCTGCAAGACAATTTATTTTGACCTTTTTTTCCATTTAACATGCCTTCCTTTGTTTTGATTTTCAGATCAGCTATATTTTGCCATACTCAGACAGAAAATAAAAAGCACAGCTGACAGGCACTGTTTTTGCATAGATGATGAGCTGTCTTATGAAAAGTAAGTGATCTATCAATCAGCATTTTGCGGGTTTATTGCTGTATGTGTGCATTTATTTTTTTTAAATTTATTTTACGTATTCAAGCAAATGTCAATATATAAAGTTTAACACTTAAAGGTCAATAGCAAAATAAATCGTAAACCTCTTACATTGCCCTTTGGAATCAAGCCATGATTAATTTGATATGCTGTGTGCCAATATTTGGATCCTAGTCCAGCTTTAAGTTGTGAAATTGTCAGTAACTTCACAAATAGTTTGAACTGCCCCCCTGACCTGTCCTCTTTATCTCCGTGTTTCAGCTTCTATGCGGACTTTGGCCCCCTCAACCTGGCGATGTTTTATCGCTTCTGTTGCAAGCTCACAAAGAAGCTCAAGGTGAAAGCCTTTGCCTAACTTTATAGCACACTGCCAATACAGACCTTTTTATTTGTAATGTAATATTTGTATCTGTAATATTTGGTCTGTTTGATTTGTGGCCGTTTCACACATACACTTTCAACCGCCCTCAAGTTTTGCCAATGGCTAGTTTTCCATATCCTGCAGCTCTGATCAGAATGAATGAATGTGAAAGTTCAGCCTGCTCATCTGAAAGGTGCCTTACATTTGACTGTATAAAGGCTGTATAATGGTAAAAGGGTCAGTTTGTCAACAGAACAGGTGTTGGAAGTGTTGCTTAGAGCACTAACTTGGTATATTTATTATACACAGTTCATATATAATTAAATCTAAACCAATTCCAAGGAACTAAATCTTTAGGTACTTGTGATCAAGCATAGTTCACAAAAGATAAAAAGACAAACTTTACAATGTTGGGAAATATTGTGTTTGTCATTTAACATGTTGCATCAGCATCAATAAATTGCCATTATAGATGATTAATTGTGTCATATATTTCAATCTATTCCAGTCCATTACTCTTTCAAAAAAAAAGATTGTATTCTACACATGTGGGGACCAAAAGAAACAAGCCAATGCGGCCTACCTCATTGGCTCATATGCGGTACGTAGGACATGCATTTGCATAGCAAGTTAGTGAGCTATGATTTTTATGTAATAAGATCACATTATGCCGGACTGGATTATCTCTTTATCTTGACACACATACATATTGACTTATCATATGCCTGTGCTTATCCATGGGTTGTCTCTCTGAAGGTGATGCATCTTCAAATGACACCAGATGAAACCTACAATCTCCTCTTGTCACGGAATGCGACCTTTCTTCCATTCAGGTAACCCACTCATACACTCTAACCCACTCATACACTCTAACCAACTCTTTCCTATTTAGGGTCTTGGAATTTAATTTATTTATCTGTGAGTAAAGTCATGTATTACTGTAGTTGGGTTTTAGCATTTTGACCTGCTCTCTACACAGAGATGCCTCATTTGGAACCTGCATGTTCAACCTGAACATACTGGATTGTCTTCGTGCTATCCATAAGGTAAACGTGGGTTCAACTTTACATATATTTATTTGACTGTTTTCAGCATGTTAATCGAATATTATGTTTCACCAGGCTTTGCAGTTTGACTGGCTGGATTTCTCCAAGTTTGATGTGGAAGAATATGAACATTACGAGGTATGACTATACTATATACTTTGGTGTATACAGTGCTTATTATATCATCTAAAACTAATAAGTAAATAAGGAAGATATTAAAATAAGTGATATTCTCTTCATACCCAATTAATTTAGCGAGCAGAAAATGGAGACTTCAATTGGATCATTCCTGGAAAGTTCCTGGCATTCAGTGGTCCTCATCCAAAAAGCAAAATCGAGAATGGTTGGTCAAAGGATTGTGTAAATATGTTCTGTATCTAGTGCTCACAAGAACAATGCTTTTTTTTTTTTACTTCAATTAGCATAGTGAAAAATGCTAGTTTGTAGACTTGTTAACCTAATCTTCCTCTTGATATGGTTATCTCCATCTCCCCAGGGTACCCTCTCCATGCTCCAGAGGCCTACTTCCCTTACTTCAGGAAACATAACATCACCACCATTATCCGACTCAACAAGAAGATGTATGACGCCAAGCGCTTCACTGATTCTGGGTTTGATCATCACGACTTGTTCTTTGTTGATGGGAGTACGCCGAATGACGCCATTCTCCGAAAGTTCCTCAATATCTGCGAGAACGCAGAGGGAGCCATTGCCGTGCACTGCAAAGGTAACATAAGGCCAGGCCACCCCATAGGTAATACCCAAGAAGATCAATAACAGCAACAGCTGTCACTCTGACATCCACATACAGACTGTTTTTATGCACAAGCTAAAACATACTTTCTTTTTCAGCTGGTCTGGGTCGAACGGGCACACTAATAGGCTGCTACATGATGAAGCATTATCGTCTGTCCGCTGCCGAAGCCATTGGCTGGATAAGGATCTGTCGACCAGGGTCTGTCATTGGGCCACAACAAAACTTTGTCGAGGAGTAGGTGTACACTAAGCATATTTTACTGCGTAAATATTAAGCTGCATTTTTGGTGATATTTCAACTGAAGGCCGGGTCAATGTATAGTAAACTTATTTGCTTGGTTAGCATGCTTATATTGTAAATTGTTTTAAGTATGGTTGTTGATCAACAAAACATATTCTAACCTACTATATCAAACATTGTCAAATATATATAAATGTAATAGAATGATGAGCTACTGCAATGAAGTGAAGTATAAGAGATGCTCCTGAATGTAATGCTTGGTTACTCACATGAAAGATCATTGTTTTTCTCAGCTGGCATTATATATAATTCTACATTTCCAACTGTTTCATTTAATGTGTCCCATAATTTAAGACAAATATAATATGTGGCTCACAGAAAACAAAACGGTTTGTGGACGGAGGGGGACGTGTTCCGGGAGAAGATGATGAACGAACAGGAGAACGGCAAAATGGCCGTCACAAGAATACTGTCTGGGGTTGATGACATCACCATCAACGGAAGCAACAAGAACAGGACCCCACAGAAAGAAGAGGTAAGGCTTGTGAGTTTAATGGGAGTCAGTAGTTCATTATAGCCTTGCATATGGTCACTGAAGAAGTAAGTGAAAAAGAGGGTCGTTGTCAATCTCAGTTTAAGTGTGTATGAGGAGAACTGCCTTTTGTGGCCATTGCTTTAGCTTGAAACCAATCCAACCTTTAAGCGCTGTTGCTTTTGAGATAGTTTCCACGTAAAGTAAAGATGTTTCTTGTAATGGACACTCCTTGTTAAGGTTTTGTTGTCCAAATAAATGTGGGCTGCTCTTGTAGGAGCCAAGCAACCAAATATGTTGAAAAAAGAGAATAACCTTGATACATGGCAGAACTTGGACTGAAATAAGGCTGGGTTGATAATACTGCTATTAATCATGGTTTTTAATTGTTGAAATGAACAGTACCATGATGATGAAGAAAGGAATGGTCTCACTCAAGGCGACAAACTTCGAGCTCTAAAAAGCAAAAGGCAAGCCAGATCGTCCACCGGTTCCCTATCGTAAGTGTCCCATAAAACTGCACCTCATCCCAAAGATCATAGTTACATTCTGGAAACCTAACAAACACCCCCCCAGGAATTTAGTATTTTGTGTATGGTTATGATCAGAGAAAGAATTTTATGACTTAAATATTTTTACTCATCAATGTAATTCTTATTTAAGTAAACATTTTAAAGTTAACTTAACATGCTTCATACTCCTTAATAACAATGTCAGTGATGACTATGAAGTCAGCCATACACTGTGGGGTTGTATTGTTTTCAGTTGGGTTTCTGCCCTGCAAAACATTTGTTTTGGTAAACTGATTTGTTTATTTGGCTTTCTTTACCTCAATGTGGCAAGCACTCATATTTCCAACTGATCTCTACAACTTTCAGAGGCTGTGTCCCAATGTTATGTGTATAACCACCCATATGAAACATTTACACAGTGATTTTGAATTATCAGTGGAACAGTGATTGCCGACTGTACTTGTTGATGTGGCTAGTGCCATTTTGGTACCAAAGCAAGAGTGAACATTATGAGGTGTCCTTACTAAGTTGGCAGGTAGTTATTTTTTTACAAGCCATTCTTATTGGTACTAAAGTATGAAAAACAATATAACATTATTAATTATATTAACATGCCGTGTGCTTTAATGTTTTTAAGAAAAGGAAGATAATAGGATAGAGTTACTGCAAAGATCATTCACTTATCTCTCTGTCTGCAGAAACCTCAGACATCTTTGAGCAGCCCCTTGTCATCTTAACACCATTTCTCACAGAATGTCCTGTGCTCAACATTATATTTATTATTATTCTTTGCATTTGGTGCTCGCTGGTGTTAATTTGCATCTCTGTACCAAGGTTCCAAGACAATCGCCCTTTAATGCAACACTTGTTAGGGAGGCTTGGGTCACAACATGGCTGTTGGAGGTGTACTAGCCTTATCCTATGTACCTATGGCTGTGGGGTTTTTGTTTTATGTCAGGCAAGCAGTAATATACTGCTGCAGCCTTTTTAGGCACCGTGGGGCCGGTGTGTTGCCTCCCGTAGAACAGATAGCAGAGAGGGGCAGAGAATGATTGGGGGAAAGGAAGAGGGAACACTGAGAAAGAAAGAACTGGCAGAGAGGAGATGAGGTTTTGTATCATGAAGGTAAGAGCATGTCACTTCCTTTCAACCAACATCCTCTTCTTATTGAAGTCATTGCAGTGCCAGTTGATGGGCTGGCAACAAAAAAAAAAGGCTCTGGGATGGCTGTGGTGCGAGGTAGATGGATGCCATTGACTGTTGGATGAAATGGCTGGAAATTATTTTGGCCACCTGGCACCCCTTGAAATATTCTGGATTTGCTCTGCTTTGTTTGATATAGACATTTTTTTCCGTTTTTAAACTTCAGTTCTCTCTGCGACTAAATTCATCTTATCCAGGACTAATCAAATGTGTTAGTGAAGCTACATTTTGGCACATTATCTAAAACAAAGATAATGCACAGAAAGCGGTCTAAAAGCAGGTTGGTCTCGTTTAGGAACTTGTTGATGACTGCTAATGTGGCACCAATGACAAATACATGCATTTTGATTATTAATCCAAGATATTTTTAGGGCAATGTACAAGTAGAGAGTCCCTTGAAAGAATGTACAGACGTGTATAGCCAAGACTGGTAAATGGTCAAATTGGCATTTGAAAGTAGGGATGCACAGATATGAATATTTGGGGGCGATACCGATATTTCAAATAAACTTTAGTTTGTGGCCAATAGGTCCCTTTCTGCTAATTAGTTCAAATAATTAATTTCCTTGACATCGTTTTTTTCCCAGGCTGCTATTTACAACAAGACTCAAATTAGGATACAAATATAATAATACATAATTGTGATAACAACTGTCCATACCGTCTGCGTGTACTGATGATTTCTCAACAGTAAATAAATATTGTTTATTTGTCAATACTAAACAAATATCGCTTTACCGGTGTGAGACCTCAAATGAATGCAATGTATAGTTAACCAGCTGAAGTTCTTTGTCAATCCAAACTCAGCACTGATTTCGCTACTGTCCGTCATCAAACTGAGTTATATCCTGGATAACAAGCTCCTGGTCATACATCGCTAGCGCAATACTGCCGATTATTGAGCATGGCTCAATAAATATGATTAGTCTGTCTCCTAAAGCCGATGTCCTCCACAACGAAGAGTTCATCTAAAACTAGCACACTTTACGTTTGTCCGTTCTGCTGTCATTTTACCAAGCTGTTATTCATTGACAAAGCCATACTAGCAACAGCGCTAGTTCCCTCAATTAGTTTGCATGAAAACAAAAGCAACAAGGGCCATGACACTGTGTCATCATAACTTGTGTTCTTCCTTCAGAAGATCGTGTGGGGAAAGATCCTTTTTTTGTGTTAGAGTAAAACAAATGTCAGAAATCTGCATACAATTTGTACATATGCGGCCGACTGTGCTTATTTATGGCTATAACAAAATGTCAGATATATCGGTGCATCCCTAATTTGAAGTTCTCAACGATGTAACATTTCAGTTTAAGTGATTTCTTATCGACATAAAAGGGCAAATCTTACCTCATGCATTTTATGTATTTCTTCACTAAAGCTATCCACTTATTTTTTTCCTGGCATGATACACAGTTGCACACTTCCTGGGCAGTGCTGCTAACTGAGTGCCAAATGTGTGCCACCTTCTGTCCTGCATGATGTGAGCATGGCCTCTGTATTAATCTTTTTGTATAATATGTACTATAAGCCTGTTCTTTTTCCACTGTTTTTGAGTGGGTCATTGTGTGCTGTCTGGTTCTTGCTTCTATAGTAACATCAAACAGAGCTTTTCCAGTCCTGTCATTGATACATTTGGAAATGTATTTAAAACAAATGAGTGACTAAAGTTCTGTGGGGTTTTACTACAAGGAATTGGTTTTTACAGATAAATACCTATATAATACCTTCACAAGTACGCCTATGTTATGCGTGACCGCGGCCAAGACCGTGCTTGCCTCAGTGGAAAAGCAGAACAAGGGCAGCTTGTGTCCTGCATGGACCCACTTGCCTATCCTTCCTTTCTGTTATGTTATGTTTTTGTTTTGCTCTGTTTGTTGGATGTTTCCTCCTTTTTAGATGGCTGGAAGCCATGCTGCTCTCCTCCCTGTGTAGCCTTGCCCTGTGGTGGATTGTGTATGGCTTCCCTTCTGTCATCCTGCATTTCTGTATAGACGGGTTAGGATTTCAATGAGTTCTACCGCCCGTCTGTCCCCCAAAAATACCTAACCCCTCCTGGAGCCTAACTGAGAACACTGTAAGTTCACCCTTAACCCCCCTCTCCTGCCCCCTATCCACCCACCTATCTACAACCCTAACCCCAAAAAGCTGTTCCTCCAGCTGCTTTAGCCTCTAGTTAGCAAAGAAAGGATTCTATTCTAAAACCGACGATCCAACGTTGAGTTTGTATTGAGTAGAACAAAAGACGAAGCCTTGCCAACTGCTCGCCTGTCTTGCTGCCTTTTCTTACTTTAGCATTGGGCCATGAGCTTTATTTTTTTATAAATTTTATCCACTTTATTGACACATAAGAGCATGGTGACTGCGATATACTAACCAAAATTATAATATAAGCCTTTGCTTTATTATAGAATCACTTCCACACCGAGTCATGTTGAGCTTCGCTGTGCTACTTTGCTGCCTCGATTGAAGCTGCAAGAAGTATTATACTGCATTGCAGAACAACTGAATGTTCTGCAGCTGCTCTGTATCTGCTCAAAATCTTGTTTTTTCTTCTTTTTGTCCCCTTCTCCTTTCATGAGTATTTGTTTGTGCAATAACTGACCCTTGGATTTTGTGTTCTTATAGACAGGAGGAGAATAAGATTCACACCAGGTCGTCTTCACAGTCATTAAGGTAAAGTATTATGTGTGTGTTTAAGTGTGTGTGTGTGTGTGTGTGTGTGTGTGTGTGTGTGTGTGTGTGTGTGTGTTTACGTGTGTGTGTCTAAGCCATGCTAAGGAAATATATTTTGGTGCAGGATAATTCTGCAGTCCAGCAGTATTCCCTCCAACCTGTCTGACGCCTCAGAAAGCAGGAAGAGGACAAGGATCTCACTGCCCTCTAGTGGAGGGGGCAGGTTAGTCATTCCTCTCTCAAATAAATTCCCACATTATTGTTAAGTTGTGTACTGCATGCAAAAATACATGCATTAAATGCATCTATGGTGGAAATTCAAACGGACATTAAATATTTTTGATTGTCATTGTTGTCAGGCCAGAGAATAGTTATAGCCGATCATAGATCCAATTTGTGTGAATTAACCCCTTCCCTTCTCTCCAGCTCTCTGTCTAACACACGACTAGCCAGGTCTCTAGGCAGCTTGCACGTAGTGACCGGTGAGAGGAACTGTGGCGGCCTGAGAGAGAGAGCCAGTAGCCCATCCAACATGGGCACTCTGAGCAACCTTAACGTGGCCCAGGCCCAGCAGCAAGCCCCTCAGAAGGCAAGCTCACACAGACAGCCCCCTCTCTGTCTTACTCACTAGGCCTCGAGCGCTTTTCCCTCCTCGGGCTGGACGTTGAACTACTTTGGCGTTACTACACATTTACCCAAGACGTAACATAACAGCCTGAAGAAAGCGCTAAGCCGATACCCGTCGATGTATCTTTTTTTTAAATTAGCCCACTACAATAAAAGCCTTTTATACTTTTTCAAACCCTCTGAGTGCCAGATTCTGGATTTTTTGTGCCACTGATTAACGATAATTGTATTATTTTTTTTTTTTGTGCAAGTTTTCCTTTGTCCTCTAACATAACATTTTCTGTTGTGTCAGAGGTGAAGTGCATCTTGCCCCTTTCCCCCTGTCTATCAACACGTTTTGCATACACTCACACACACACACACACACACACACAGGAACTGTACTCTGTTGTTGATTTACTGTATACCCAACTATTAAACCTATTTAGACACATGCCACCTCTAATCTATCAAATCTTCCACACATAACAACAAGACACCATATCACCACTGGTTGCCTTAATGGCCTCTCCCCTTTCTCTTTCTAAGATGAACCTCCTTCCTTGGGCTGGGTGATTCAGGAGTATGAATGGCTATAGCTTTTTTCTCCTTTGCTTTTAGACGAAAGTCCTTTTTTTGTTGTTGCTGGGCCCACCTCTGCTGTTGTCATTTATAAGATAACCCCTACCTTTCATTTCCTCCTTTATTTCCCTTTCCTTTTGACTTCCAATCTAACAGACGCACTGTGTCCAGAGGACGAAAAGCTCGCTGCTCTTTGCAATCCAAGCGCTTTACCAAACTCTGGTATCTATTTCTAGTCTTTATTTTTTTACATTGTATGGTGTAAAAGCTGCCTTTTTGGTCCACACGTTTTATATCTCTCTCGTATTATTCAGTGGTCTGCATGCACTTGGGGAGTGTGAATTTATTTCAGCTTTTTATTCTGCAAGGGTTTAATTGTACGTTTCTCTCCCTTTTAGTCACTCCATACCTAAAGCTAGAACTCCCCTGCTACGCTGAGTCAAAGGATCTGGAATATTAAGGAATTCAAAAGGAAATCAAGAGTCCAATGGCAGGACTGCAACTTCTTTTACCACTGTGTACAGTTTGTTATTATGAGATGAAGGGGATTATGGTTACAAGAAGGCTGTTTTGAGACTTGCAGTTTAAGTAAAAGTGGCAGCGACTTGGAATGTTTCTTTTAATTTGCCCATTATTTTTTACATAATGCCCTTACATTTTCAAATTTAAGTGTATTCTGGTAACCTAGCCTACTCATCAGGTCGGTACAATGATAGCCTTAGCATCCATTTTCAATCCTAAATTTAATCCTTAATTTGAACATTAAGAGCAGCTCGTGTTTGTTCACAGGATTTCAATAATTTTATCAGATCTTCAGACAATGCCCTGCTATCATTTCATGACGAGGCCCATTTGATTAAGGTAAACATGGGATAATTGATATATAGATTATTTTTACATTTGAAGATGTATCCAATTTGGGGTTAAATGTAATCAGACATTTGTTAATCAGTATCTCAACACATTTTTTATCATTGAGTGATGGATATTCTAGATGAAAAAATATTTCAGAATGTACCACAAGTACTATAAATGTGTTAGCCAGTATGTTATGGGAACATGTGTCACTTTTATTTTTTTATATGGTCTTAATTTTCATACAAAATTCTTCACCAATTTACTTAAGACTAAACGGTGTGTATAGCATTTCTTTCTAATCTCAAGCTATGTGTGGCTCCAACAATGTTTTTTTCTTATGTTTCAGTGAAGCTTCAATGAGTTGTCTTTGTTTTTGCTGTTTTATCTTAAAGCTGTAAATAAGTCAATATTTGGTATAGCTAAATATCTGTAAATATTTTTGTATTTAGATAAATCATGTAACGGTGTCAAATAATCTGACTTAAAAATGGTCCTAATGGGACCTTGATTAATTCATTTTACACTAAAAGTATACGTGGGGCTCAACATCCTACACTTTCTAATAAATCTGCTCATACAGTTTATGCCCTTGTGAATATTTTTTGATAATCACAAGCAATTGAACAAATCTTATCTACAAAGGACAACGGGGTTAAAATGTTAGCTCCATCAACTAGAATTCAGCCAATAATTGCCAATCCACCAGTAAGCTTCACACTATGGAGATATAGTCTTTGGGATTGCCCAACTTGGTGTCTGTGGCATTTTAATCTTGTGTGGTATGTTTGTGGTCATCTTATGAAATTACTATTTAATAGCTTAACCAACTAGTAAACAGAACATATGCATTTTATTCCAAGACTTATTGCCATGCTTAACAACTACTTTTAAGGTTAACTAATTATAAATGTATATGTTTGTAGTGGCCGTCTAAACTGTGTACTACGGACCTACTTGACAGTAGAAAAGTCCTGAAGGTGCCCTCAATCGTGCTCTTGGGCTGCTTGCAAATGCATTTGCTGAAGGGTTAGCAGCCATTAATGAAAAGAGACCTAGTTTGTAGACTTTGTTTTGAACTGTTCATGGTTGTTTCTAATTTGGGAAATATCTTTTTCACATACACACAAAGCACGCTATTTTGCCAGAATAACACTTTTGCTAAACATTCAACGAATCGAGTTAGAATCACTGGCGTAGATCAAGGATACCAGAAAACAACTTGTCTTGCTTTGTGTTTACCATTTATTTATTTCAGCTTAAAGCCTTGCTTCCCATTTTAACATTAGTAAAATAACTTGAAAAACGTAATTCAAACGTTTGATTTACGCCATTACCATACCGATCAAATACTTTACAATATACACTTCTGCTTGATGCCCTGCATAATCTAGTTTTAAGTGTATTCAAATCATAATGCATAACAGAACAAGCATGAGAATAAGAACTAGAATTTGACAATTAAATTTTTTTTTAAACACCAGTAAAACTGTGTGTAGATAGTTTCAGTGCAGTGGCCAATGGTAAACATTGAAGAACAATACATTCCCACCCGGCAACAGTCTTAATTGCCCAGTGCAAGGGCTGGGAAGTCCTCAGGGTCATCTGGGTTAGGAGCAGGAACATCAGCCTGGAGAAAGAATAAACCGTCAGAACCCCTAACCATCATTCCATGGTCTAAATACAATTTAGTCTAGTTTATAGTTTTCAATAAGATGAGCCCCTACTGTTGAAATTTTTGTCCCAACCTCCTGCTCTGGGCGAGTGATTGGCCCACCTTGTCCTCCTCTACCTCTGCCCCTCCCACCTCAGGTAGGTGGTGGCAGACTGCCAAAGTTGATGTCAAGGCGAGCAGTGATGTCATTAACAGACCTGCACATTATGTGGCCGTCCTCTTCTCCCTCCTCCAACAACTTTACCTTTGGGGTCTGCAAAAAAAATATATATATAGCAATATGGAAATGGGTGAAAAGAATCAGAATTAACAGTGCATCAGTTGAATAGCTCATACAAATGCCTAGGGTTATATTGTATTATTAAGTTGTTTTGTCACAGCACATCCAAATGTTTTGCGTTACATTCTGGGGCTTACCTTTAACGGTTTAGACTTATGGATGACCCTGGCTTTAGAGGGCACTTTGTCCTCCGCCTTGCGGATGTTAAACTCAACCTTTGGTCGACTTAATTCCTGCAGGGCCTTCCACTCATCCAGAGACATCTCCATGGCAAACTGAACTACCACATCATCCCCTTCCTCATCTGGTGCTCTACAATTAAAGCATACTCACTGGGCTTGCAATTGTAAAATAAATATCCAGTTATTGTACACACCCAACCATCTTAAGCCTTACAAGTTGGAAGTGTTAAATGGAGACACTCACTTGCTATCCCCCTCCACCAGCTCTTTGGACTTCTCATGTCTGACAGCTGCATCAGTAGTTACTTCCTTGACATAACTGCTCAGATACAGCAAAATGAAATCACAAGCATCATTCATCCCTCGCCGGGCATGAGACTGACAACGCCTTATCTGCTACTGCATCGCGTGATTTGGTCTAGGGTACTTAAGTTTGTACTACACCATCATGATAAATCAGTCTGGTCCCAGGCTTTATTTACCCCGTAGAATCTCCAACAGACCCCCAGTTCCAGGGTCCTCTGCCTCCCCTCTTCTCATCAGGGGAGACACTTCTGCATTCGACAGAAAAACATCTGTAAAAGTACTGGTAAAAGGAAATTAAATGCAAAATATTTTTCTATGTTATACTTAATTTAATAGAAAAATTTGATTACGCTCCGCTGTGGCGTTCATATACTCTCTTGCCCCTCGTGTTACAGCCTTCTGTTTTTCTTAAGTATTCTCCTCTTCCCCCTCTGAAGCCTGCCCAGGACATCAAACAAGAGTCTGCATCATAGCCTGGTGGCCTGGTGACAAAACAGGAGACCTTAGGAATGCCAACAGCTATGACCTGAACATAGTGGATTTGATAAGAAATATATTGCAATCTACATGGAACAAAGTACCTCTGCATTGAATAGTCCAGCTGGTCATTTTCTTCATAGGTCCTGTTCTCCACAAATCCAGTTTTCCTTCCATCCTTTTCAGCTTCCAGCAGATCTCGCTGCATCTCTTTAATCTCAGGCCTAGTTTGGCCTCCTGCAAAACAACGTGGAGGGCAATATATCATGCACCAGAACCCACAAAAGACTACTGGACCTAAAAAGCACGCAATTGATCCATTTGTTAACTGTCTAGTAGACCAGTGACCACTTATATTTTGTCTGGTGGAGATAACCAGCACTTTTCTGAAGACTGCAACACTGCACTGACCAATAGCAACCAACCACTGCGGCTATGGCACCCTGACAGTGTGTTTACTGAGACAAATCTGACCTAGCAGAGCGGTTCAAACCGCGATAAGCAACAATGTATTTATGAACTCAAAGTGTGGAAATGTGTTAAGGTGTTCCGCAGAGTTAAAATGTTGAATGCAGTTTTTCAGGCACACCTGTCCGGGCGTTCTCTCGCTCTGCCACAAGAACGCGTCTCTCCTTTTAAGATTCCTTGAGTACATTCTTTTTGTGCTTTATTTTATTTTTATCATCGTTTTTCTTGGTGTCTTTCTTTAACTGTGCCTTGTTTATCAAGTCGATCGGGTCAGCATCTCATTCGATAGCTGACAGAATCTATTCACAACTGCACAACCATAGGTATCTGGTTGCATTGCACCGGTAGAAAAATACTCAATAGTGCCTCGGGTTAACATTGAGGCCAAGCGGTGTCAAATACAAAGTAACCATGTAACGCAGAAATCAAGATTATTTAAACGATTGCACCTGCTAAATTGGGTATGCCGCACCCTTAGATGTTTTGGAGCATGTACCCCTAGATCCACATTGTAGTCAGAAGTACTTTTCCCAGAAGCAGATGAAGCATGCAATACAACAAAAAGGACAACACCACTTTCCAGTTTGGAAACAAATATTTACTATGGGAAGGCAATATTGTTATTCAGCATCCCTACAGCATATCTTCCCCCATATTATGACAATTTTGTGCTTACTAAGGGAATTGTTGGCATGCAGAATTTTGCCTTCATGTTCCGTTTAAGTAGGCCTATATAATTGTGTATTAATGCATCTATTTATCTATATTAATTTGCTTATCTGTAAGTGTCTTGAAACTATTGGAGGCAGAAAACTAGGCCGTTTATAGAGGGGCATTTTATTTAGGCAAATCTAAACTAAATTCTTGGTTCAAAAGAAACAGGAAGTGTTACCATAAAGGGCTTGCTAATAAAGGCCTAGTTCAAAATGTTAAGTTAAACATTTTCTTTGCCTATATGGTGAATTTCAAAATGGACCTCAACTGATTTAAGCTTTGCACACTTTTATTAGTAGTCTACTTGTATTTCGACTCGGCACATGGACTGCGTAATTTTGGGCTTCTCTTTACCTTTAAACTGGATTAAATGCAATCTGAAACCGTAAACGCAGACTATGTAAAAAAAAAAAAAAAAAAGTGGCTCTTTAAAAAGCCAAACTTTGTTCCTATTGGTCTATTTTGCTGTCAATGCACAAGGCGCGCAAGTTTTTCAAAGCTTATTGGAGCAGAGAGTAACGACAGAGCCCAGCGAAGAGATTGTGTTTGACCTTATTGGTTGCTGTGTTTTGATGGTGGGTTTCCATTCGTTTTTGACTCCTGTAATAGGTTATTTGGTTGGAACCCTTGAAATGATTTGTCAGGCAACCGCCTAGGCGCGATTTGTAACGCGGGACAGAGTTTCCGAGGGCGCACACTTCTGCTCCTACTTCGGAAGTGGGAATCTATGTTAGTGTTGACCTAAGTAAAGAGGAATTGCTATTGCTTGATAATCAAACGCTAAATAGAAATGAAGACAATATTTACTCCGGACTGATTCGTGCTATTTTTGACTCATCGTGGTTTTTGTCGAACTGATAATATATTGTTCTAACTAAACCCGATTTGGGTCTTGCATTTGATTACTGAGTGTAGGCCCTACTAATCAAAACTTTTTTGTCTAAGCTATATTCTTGAGATTTTACTCTTACCGAAATTGGTCTTTAAGTTCAACAATGGCAGAAAATAAGAACCAACGCGTTATTTTTTGCAACGATTATCCGAAAAGGGTCTTGGTGTCGGTCATCAAGACCACCCCAATTAAGCAAAGGAAGACAGAATCTTTGATGCCGACAAGCCCGGGCTTCAGCGACTTCATGGTCTACCCATGGAAGTGGGGTGAGAATGCCCACAATGTGACCCTTAGTCCAGGGTCTGTCAACAGGGCTGCGTCCCCCAGTGGGACCAACTCAGCCAGCGAGTCTGACTTGGCTACATCACCCGAAGCTGATCAGAGGGTAGGTTCGCTTTCATAGAATGATGAGTACAAGTTGGCAGTGTTTTAATCTAGTTTACTAGACATCCTTGGCTTGTAATTTGGATTGACAGTAACAATGCAAAACTATCTGGGCTAATGTTTCCGTTTGGATCACTAGCTAAAACGTCAGCCTCATTCAGTTTTGTTTTTTTGTGCAACGGAAACAGTCTATTGCAGCTAGGGAAAATATTGATACATTGTAATAGCATGATTACATAACCCAATCCAAACCACAAACCTGGCAAAAAGCTTAGTTACAGTACTTACAGGTATAGGTATCCGCATGATGCAAACAATTGTAATACAAACAAAAAACTTGGCCTGTAAGTACAATCACTTTTAGGTATTTCATAGTAGTCTTAAATCGTGTGGTTGTGACTGTAATGTCTCAGAAAAGTGTCATTTAAAAAACGCCCGCGCAGATGGGTGTGACGATAGATTTTAAACCCCAGTCACCTCCTAGTAGGCCATACTGTAGCAGCTGCTCTTTTGACGTGTAGTCGCGCGCCAAAAATGTAACCGGATGTGTCTGAAAGGAAATCATTTTGCATGTGTTCTGCAACCATGTAGCACATGAGACCATTTAATACAACGTTGCAATTGCTCCTTGATGTACTTACCAGTTATCTTTGTTACACAATTTTTGCTATATTGAGAAATTAGTATGATGGATTATTAACAATAAAACAAACTCCTGTCCTATCTAGTTATCCAATTCTCAACCATTTGAGTACCAACCTGTTTTTATAAATTGAGGTACTGATGTTTTTTGTGGTTACAGGATAGCATCCGTCGTGGGCGTCCACGTGCTGAAACAGTCCGTGAGCTCATTAATGAGGGTGAAAGCTCTGCCAGTCGTATCCGCTGTACCATCTGTAACCGTGTGTTCCCCAGAGAGAAGTCTCTTCAAGCCCACAAGAGAACCCACACAGGTGAGGACACGGGAGACCATTTATTTACTCTGCACCATTACAGAACTTACAGCAGTGGTGTACTGGCGGTGCGATCCAGCTTTGAAAAAGATCTATTGACATGATTGAAAACTACACAGAACTTCCTCCACATTTGACATAAAATGTATTTTCTTTCAGGGGAGAGGCCATATCAGTGTGACTACCCAGAGTGTGGGAAGGCTTTTGTTCAGAGTGGCCAGCTAAAGACCCACCAGCGCTTGCACACTGGAGAGAAGCCTTTCGTCTGCTCCGAGAAGGGTGGGCTACTGAGTTGTTTTATATTGACTCAATTATATAGTAAGCAGGGGACCAGTCACTGCAAGTAATATTGCAAGTTTAAACCATTTTAGAGTGTATCTTGGATTTGCGTATTTAGAAAAGTAACTAGTCCGGTCATAAAATGTTTGTTAACACTTGTTATTATTGTTTTGTAACTGGTCTAGGTTGTGGCAATCGGTTCACACATGCAAACCGACACTGCTCCAAGCATCCATACTCCAGGCTGAAGAGAGAGGAGCCCAAGGAGAGCCCAGGGAAGGCCCAGTCTGTGGACAACAAGGCTGTGGCAGAGTGGCTAGTAAAGTGAGTATCTGACTTGATGGATAGGAGAAACAACGCCTGTAGTTTACTTTCTTACTAAGAAAGTCTGTCCCCCTCTCTGTCTTTAGGTATTGGAGATCTCGTGAGCAGCGTGTCCCTGCACCTACAAAAGGGAATTCTCCCGGAAAGGGTGGAGTCGAAGACCAGGAACAACAGGACCCTATGGATTTCATTCAATCGGACGAGGAGAATGGAGAAGAAGAGGAGCAAGCAGAAGAAGAGAAAGGAAGCCAAGGAGGTAACGCCAGGCGTCGTCTCCAGGAACAACGTGAGCGTCTCCACGGTGCCCTGGCTCTTATTGAGTTGGCCAACAACCTGTCTGCCTGAACCCCGAAACACACACCCACCCACCCCACTGGGACAAACACCCGCTGCCTCTCTATACTCTGCTGAGCTCTGGGTAGGAGGTACTCGTAAATGCAGAGCCGAAAGCATCTTTTCTGAACTTCCATCTAAACTGTGTAGAAAGAAGAACACGGCGACACTGGCCTAGATTAGTGTTTTATGGGCAACTTCTTGTTCCTGCACAGCCAGGCAGGCACAAGCTAAAGCACCTTATTCAGCTTCCAGTTTAACCTTTATTAGGCTGCTATGATTGTAGATTTCATTTGATGAAGAATGTTTTACTCTCCCTTGCCTCCTAAAGGTTGAGGTAAGAGTACCTTTGTAATGTTTTTCATTTTTTTTGCACTTTCGTGGTAACGAGTTTATTTTTTCCTCATCTTATCTTTAAGATTAAGTATATTGTGAGTGTGTTATAGGATGGATGAATGTATGGACGTAACGAAGATAAACAGTGATACAGGGTCTGTTCCGACATAGGACAAGTTGGTTGGCTCTCAGTTGTAACAATGACTGCCTTACAGGTCCCTTTACCTTGATGTCCCTCTGAAAGAACTCTGCCAGATAAAAGCAGCTGAAATGGAGAATAGATTTGGCACATTTGAAGCTGTTGCTGGCATTGTTAACTGTGGGGAGAGGTGATAATTGACAGCATAATTATTAATTGCCTTACACATGCTTTATTAACATCACAAACGTAAGACACCGAACACGCCTATAAAAATAGCTCTAACCAAATCACATCACTCTCCTACTTGGGAAGCGTCTGGGTTTTAGAAAGCATTAAATAAATAAAAAATATTATATTATTATCCTGAAATAAATATCAAATGCCTGTTTTTACCCTTTTAGTTTTTCCCCTGTTTTAGTTAGGTTGGGTCCAGAGAGTTCATTTTCAACGATTTGATGGGTTGTACCAATATTTTGGAAACTACACACTAGAGCTAGACAGCTATTACATTTTTCATTCTTGTCGGATGTTCAAACCTATGTAAAGTGTTCAAAGGAAAGGGCTGGAAGATGATTTGTGACTGGGTTGAAAGTAATATGTCTGGTACACCGCCATCTCTTACATTAAAAGACAGCGGTGTTCACATATTGGTGGTGTTACTCGTATCTTTGATGTGTGTTAGTTTTAAGCGTTATTTATTCCGTTTGTGTTTCTTTAGTTTTCTCTTTGCTAATACTTACCAATGCTAATAACGTGTTTAAAGTCGAGATCACAATTTCATAATGCATCAATTCGCAATCACAGTTTGTCTGATTGAATCTAGCTAAAATGTGTACCTTACCTTACAATTTTGCAACACAATAACATTTTAAGATATATTAGCACTTATTTTTTCCATCAAGTTGTACTTCACTGCATAGATTTAAGTTTTTAATCGAACTGTTAATCTTACCTGGTTTGCATATTTCTGATTACAGCACTTCGGTAAAGGGAGGTGTTATGGCTTGGCTATGTTCTCTGTTAGCAACACTACATCTTGTGCTTATTATTGGCAAATCTCTTTGGGGGAGATATGTATTTAGGATCTTGTGAAAGACGTTTGTAAATCATGCATCATTCTGATACTAGCTGTAATCTACAGTTAGATTGCATGATTATAGAATACAAATACATTTGCAAAGTATGAAATGATAATCAAGTATCAAATGACTACATTGAGTGTATTCTAAAGCATTTCTGACCCTTTGTTTATTATGTGGTTAAAGTAAATGTTTGACATAATATATACAATAACGTGTTTGTTAGAATAGATTGACAGCACATAATCTATAAGAGCTTTGAAGTTGAAATTTAGAATATTAAATGCATTTTTCTCTTAGCTTTATGTTAAGCTCATTATCTTAACTTTGTGTGTTTTGGCTTTGATAAACAATGTTCTTGCTGTTTCTGTAGGAATAAGTACACACAATTAAAAGCAGAGTTTCTCTCAGAAGTCTACACTGCTTGCACTTGCCTTTATTAAACATAATTTATGGACCACAACCTAGTGTGGAGAACATCAATTTGACATTAATCAATAACATTGTATAAATGATTGACTAAACATGTAAAAAAAAATTTTCATTCTTTTAAAATCTGACTAAATAAATTAACATCTAAAATTATAGTAGTGCACAATTTAATATTTGATAGTGCATGCCAATCCTACTAGGTGCAGGCTGCTCCTTAAACAACTTGTGAACAATTTAGCAGCTAAATCTAATAAATTAACAAACATTGTTGCCACAGTTCCCTTCGATAAAGATCTTGTGAGACAAGTAATCATTTAAGTCTAGACATTAAGTTGTTTCTTTCTAAATACAATTTAGAATAGATTGCTAATAAATCTAATTAACTATTTCAGGTTACCCTATAAATGCTTAAGATATTTTTTTTATAATTAATTTGGTTCGCCATTAGTATATATTTACTGCAGTTTCTGTTTAGATGCCTCTGGATCTTTTTTTGGCTTATTAATGCCTTGAAACACTACAATGTACCCTGCTTTGGCAGCTGTTTGGCTGACAAATTGTCACTGTGCTTAATAAATATACAAATATACAGTAATAAATATCAAAGAAATGACTAGTATATTCTCCAATATGGAGCAATATGATGCTGTACGCACATAAAACATTGCAATCAATGCTTTGCTATTGTAGTGAGGAGTTATTTGGTAAACAAAGGACTGTCAGTTGTACCCTCATTAATGAAAACTTTCAGTTGATCCTGCGTTCCAGCTCCATTACACCGGGATGGTTTGTCGATAAATGTAAAGTACGAGTAAATCAGTCCTCCTGATATGCTTATTGGGAGAAAACGAAAAAACCTTTACAACACATTTTACATCTGGCAACTGTTCATTAGTGTTAAGCTGAAGTAATGAAAATATAAGTGAAAACAGCCGATATGCCTAAAGAAAAGTCTTACCAAATATTAAGCCCCATGAAGTTTGTCCATGAAAACAAGTAGTCGCCACCAAAAAACATTCCAACATAAGCTACTGCTACATTCTGAGGACATATATTAGTAATCATAATCATAATTTAAAAAAACAAATAAGCCACTATTTAATCAATCCAATCTATGATTTTGGTTCCTACCTTTAAGGCACCCACTACTGTTGTGGTGAGCGCTGAATTGTAGTGGCTACAAAGGACTATGGAATACATCAGCACAAACCTGAAATAGAGAGGTGTTTATGGAAATGTGAGTACTCATTATGTGTCGGTGGTTATAAACGTTTTCTCTTTCTTAATGAAGCAGGTTGAAATCGACAATCTAACCTTACAATGGATGATTACAGGGGCTGTGTAGGTAGACTGACTAACCCCATTATGCATGACATCAAGAAGCAGATAATGAAAGGTGTTTCAAACCAGCCTTCAAATGTGATTGCCTGTGAAAAAAATACAAATGTTAACTATGTATGTATAGAAAGACAAAAAGAGACAGAACGAGAGACTCCCTCTCAGAACGTTTGTGTACCTTGTGTAGATCCCCAGTGAATGCACTCGCCACTACAGTTGGGATAACAATGATAATTGCATTGTAAAACAAGACTCCATATTTTCCGAGTCCCTAAAATAAGGACAAAGATCTTGGTATTAGACATGATATAACATACACCACACAGATATTATCTGTTATTTGGAATACTGACGCAGGTAAGTGATATGTTTATATTTGTTAAGTTATTGGACTAAATACTGAACATGGTACAGTATTTATAAGGTTTTGTGAAACTTTATAAATTAAATGAAATAACACTGCAAATCTCTGCAGTCTATTTTGGGTCAATATAGCTTAAAAAAGAGTGTACTCTTCCAAGCATGAGTATAGAAATCATATTACACAGGTACATACGAAAAGTACAGCGGCTTTAACACTCATATTAAATGCATGTCACTTGAGTAATGTAAACGTGTGAGTAGCAGCAGTACAAGAGTACATGATTTAGCAAACAAAAAAAAAAGCCAGAGTTGGCCTATTACCCAATGTTACACCGGATCTACTGGTTAGATGACACCAACAAAACAAACAGTAACAAGAAATGACATTCACCTCTGCTCCCAGTTTTTTCTTGGTATACACTCCACTTGCAGCAGTAAATGCATCGTTGAGCAGAATAAAAGTATACCCCTCTACATCGAAGGCTAGGTCAGAACTGGATGGGGACACAGTATGTATCTCGTTTAGACTCATACTTTAAGTCCAAAGGCCTTTCAGGTTTGACGACATACCTTGCAGCCAACAAGGCTCCGGTGACAATGGCTGCAACACTGCAGACAAGACGGTTTGAAAATGTTTTTCTGAAAAAATATATGGGTGGATAAATTTGACTGATTGACAGGAGTTGTTTAAACCTTGTTGTTAAAGTTAATTTGACACAAAGAAAAAAAAAGTACAAGTCAAGTCCAGTCTGGTAAAGTTAGAAATGTGGTATTACAAACCCTAAAATACTTGCTTCCATAATCATAGTCATCAATATGGTGAATTTCCTTAATACTGTGAACATTGGTAAGCTGTAAAAGAACATGAATAAACACAAGTCACATAAACCAGACATACAATTTCATTCATGACCCTTTATTTTTTCTTATCATTAGGCTCTGAGTATACCTAAGCTTTTTGGTGCTGGCAAGTCCTGTAATGTGATTTCCAACATACAATAGTGGAAGAGGGAAAATCTGCACGAGAAGAAAAAACTGATCACTAAAACTAAATTTGACAACATAACCCTTAATAAAATAACTATTTATGCCAAGACAATATAGCTTACTTTGTAGAAAACCCCTCTGTCGAAGTCTTGGAAATTAATATTTCGACTCATTTTAGCAGCATAAAGAATGATAATGGTAGTTACCATCTGAAAAACATTGGAAAACATTTTCATCGACATCGTTAG
Organism: Galaxias brevipinnis; assembly: GCA_036023535.2. NCBI lineage: Eukaryota > Metazoa > Chordata > Actinopteri > Galaxiiformes > Galaxiidae > Galaxias > Galaxias brevipinnis. Next base: position 39,317 of record JAVQIZ010117972.1, read on the forward strand.
ATCCTTATTCCTCATTTAAACACAGGTATGAGAAGGGCGGGACTTACCTGGCCAATTCCTAGGCACATGTATGAGGGAAATCTAGGACAAAATAAACGATATAAAACGTTTTAATGTCAAAGTAAATTGTGAAATAAAAACAAATCTATACGACTCATACGCATGAATAGAACAAATAGAACAGCGCAGGCCTACCTGTAGTTCGTGAGGATAGTTTTGTTCACAACAGTTATAAGAAAGGAACTTGCCGCGTAAAAGATTGCAGAAAGCAATTTTACGAATCCGGAATGGTTGACCTCTTCCGGGTTTTTTTTATCAAACATTATTTTGGTTATTTATTATATATTGTTATAGACGGGGCTGTTCACACTGTTCCTGGTTAATGTTGCTTTTTGCGTATTGCGGGCAATCGTTTCAGGAAACGTGAAAGTGGTTTGGTGGGCGGACCTCGAATATACGTTGTTCAAATTTGTGAACTTCAGTTTGAGCCGCTAACCCGCTGTGAGAGTCTAGCCACTAATTCATTATCTCTTTCATAACATTCAGTCACCTAGTAACCAAAGAACGTATCATTATTAATAATATAATTTCAGATTATCAGGTTTAAAAAAACTGTTTTTAACGTTTTATCATTGGCACATTGAACAATATTAACTACATAAGAAGAAATGCCAATATCCTACATGATGATCCATGTGATCTTTGGGATTATCTAAATTTTAGAATCTCTATTGAGTGTTTCAGTTAGCAAGGTACCCTTCCTTTAAATTGTGTTTTGTTCTGTTGTGTTATTAGAACAAACTTAAAAAAACAAACAAGAGGGCTACATAAAAAAAGGTATTCACCTGGGGAAAGAATCAAAGCACTAGTGAAAAATATCTGTCATAATGAGGAATTAAATCAGAGTAAGAAAAATATTGGAAACAAAACACTAGCCCTGAGTGTGTTAGCCCTTGATGTCCATCGGGAGCTGCTGTTGCACAACAGTAAAACATTGTCATCTGAGAGCCACATGCTCAGAATCTTTTTAATATAAACCATTACATTCTTTGACAGCTATAATTACATATAACTGTGCCATATTTTTGTGGCTGGTGGTAGCTTGGGCAATGTCGTCAAATAACAATAGCTGTTGTGACCCAGACATGCTTGACAAAAGCATAGAACAGTTATACTGCTTGTCATTTCAAAATTTTCAAAATTCAGTACAGTTGCCATTGCATATGATAGTATAAAGATCTATAAGGGAATAATTCAGATTAGTTTGTGAAGTTTGATTGAAACACTGGAATTCAGCACCTTTTTTTGTTTAGTTTCTTTCCAATTCCAACATTGAAAACCAAGTCAAGGCACCATAGACACCATTGAAACAAACAGTTAATAACACAATCTATCTCTGGTCCTGTCTTGTCTTGCCTGCAAGGTCACACTGGATCTGGGAGGTTTTTTATTGATTAAAGCCCATAATTGACCCAACGCTAACACATTAATTTGATATAGGTTAGAATTTACAAGCCATAGACAATGGAAATGTCATTGATTTCCGTGTAGAAGGTGAGGCAAACTGCGATAAAACTGCATTAATCCTTGGTACTTTCTAGCCTTGCACTTTTTCCACTGCCTTAGCATGTTTATAAAAAGTTAGCAATAAATGTTTATCAGATAAAAGATTGATGTCAAACATTTAATTTAAAATAAAGACACATTCACATATAATGTAGTGAATAAAGCTGCTGAAAACACAGTGTAGTTTACTTAGGAATTGTGCATATGGGATGATTAATTTTAAAATGGATAAACTTCAGTTTATTCACTCACCTAATAAAAAGCATGTAGTTTACAAAGCAGGATTTAATAAGGAGACCTACATTTAATGCAAAATATGTTGTGGTATAAAAAAAAATCCAACAATGTGATTGAAAGTATTGATCTTTTAAGCATTTGTAACAGATTCTGATCTACATAACACACTTGCCTTTGCTTAATGGTTGCTTTAAAACGTTTTGAACTGGATATGATCTATTCTGAATGGTATTTGGTTTACAACTTCCTGTCAAAAGCAAAATTTTCATTGTATTTACCTGATAACAAGTAACAAGTATTTACAGAGCTCGAAAAGTAATGTTTAGAAGGCAATTTTAACGTTTTTGAAAAGTGCAGCTGTTTCAACCACAATAGAGACACACATACACAATGAGCAACCAGAGGCAGAAGAGATCACGAGGATAGCTTCATAACGTAATAAGACAAGTGTTAAAAGTTAGAAGAGGCATAGGAAAAAGATTAGAAAAAACAGACCCTTTGGCAGGGATTTCTGTTGCGAGCGTGTTTACAATCTGAGCAACCCCTTTTTTTTTACATTTACATGCAGGTTGTGTGTTTAGAAACTTTAACAACTAGAACAGGGATTTATATTAAACATTTTAAATAGGAATAGAATTGTTCTACTTTATCAATTAAAATATCTAAGAAACTCTTCAGGAAACATGAAAATCTTTTTGAATAAAACGTTTTCCCTAGCTGGTCCAAATGTAAGATGTTGTCAGGGGGTTTCCATTAGGACAGGGCATGTAGGGAAATGTGTCTGATGAGAGGATCAGTATTCCCTCCGTATCACAGAGGCCAAATGCAGCAGGCGCAGCAGCAGTTCTGGGGCGTTAGGAGTAGCGTGTGCTGCTGCCAAGAACCTGCTCTTCACAACACAGGTTGTGTCGAGAACACAGCTCTCTATCAACCAATACAGGTAGACACAAATGTTAGCGATATGGAAATGTGTTGGGCAGATTTCAACAATATAGAACAGGCAGACTTCATTCAATCCTTATTTAATGGTAATACATTAGGAGACGGTGCAAACAATATGACACATTTCTATCCCATTTATGTAATCACCACAATTCTGTTCACATCACAGAAGTAATGATATACTTAAGATCAGCACCTGAGGTACAGCAAAGCCCTGAAGCAGCACAGCGCCCTCCTTCAGATCCACAGGGTTTCCCTCCTGCCTGGCAAGGGGTGAGCAGGTAGTTTTCCTCCACACAGTGAGCTGTCTCAGGGGAGCCCAT
>JAVQIZ010117998.1:0-11793 GCA_036023535.2 Galaxias brevipinnis
GTGTGTGTGTGGCCTTACTCCTTTCCCCTTCTCCTCCTCTCTCTTCAGAGAGGAATCTGAACCCCCGCCTTCTGAGGGTTCCCAGAAGTCCATTCTCACTCTTTCCTTTCCTCGCTTTCCAATGCTCTCTCGTCCCACTCTGCCTTCTAACAAGGGGTGAGCCACGCTGTACTTACAGTCCACCTCTGACCAACCCCCTCCCCCTGTCCATCTTACCCAGCCCCACCCCAGTGAACCCAGCCCAACCCAGCCACTCCTCAGTGAACCCACACCCCTTAAAGTGCTGGACAAGTAAAATATAAAATCTTATTACAATTTTTTTTTTCTTCTGGATAGATGCATACCTTATTTTTGACTGAGCCTTTCCCTTAATAAAACCTGTCAGGGAACATTGTGTTATGGTATTGAAAATATTTATACTTTCTTTATGCTGTGATAACACAGGTATACAGGCATTTAGGCAACGCTTTGACACATTTTTGAAACATCCTGATAATGATAATTCAGTTTTTTTTGCTCTCCATCAGCCAAAACCAGCCAACAGTGGTAAACCCAGTTACAAGAAGATCCTCTACCAGAATGTCTTTGGTAAGTTCCCAGGCAAACACGCATAAACACACACACACACACGTGAGTTGCCGGCAGAACTATGGCATGTGGAACGCAGCACACGTCATGGCCACACCAATAGATTAGTGAGTAAATTCCTTGTTTGGCAGCATTAGGAAACTGAATGCCTTTGATCTCCTGTCTCCTCTCGTTGTGCAGCCAAAGCCACCGGCCTACATGATGCCTCCGCCTCCAATGCACTACAACGGCCACTTTAATGAGCCTTATTCATCCTCACAAGGTAACAAGAGACAGCAATGTGTAAATGAAGACGGGACGCATGTATGTTATTGTACATTAAGGATCCTTTACAGTAGTTTAAGTCAGAATCTTGTACAATTTTACGCAAACTTTGCAAAAGCTAACCAAATTTCCTCTTGGTTATGTTCTCGATGTGTCGATGCTCCCTCCGCCTGAAAAGACAACCTGTACATGAACACCCAGAACGGCTACTACTACCACTCCCAGACCAGCCTGGACCGCTCCCCTCTAGAGTACGGCAGCGGCGGGCGACTGAGGAACGGCAGCGTGTACAGCGCCCACAGCACCAGCTCCCTGACCAACCCCCAGCACTACCTCCAGCCCTCGCCCATGTCCTCCAACCCCTCCATCACGGGCAGCGACGTCACCCGCCCCGACTACGTCCCGTCTCACCGCCACAGCGCTCTCATCCCGCCCTCCTACCGGGCCACGCCCGACTACGAGACGGTGATGCGGCAGAAGACTCGGCCGGGCGGCGGGGGAGGAGGAGGTGGAGGAGGAGGAGGTGGCGGCATGGTCCTAGCGCAGGAGCACCGGCAGAGCCACTCCATGAGGAACCTGAATATCGGGAACTCGTACGCCTACAGCCGGCCGGACCCCCTGGTCTACAGCCAGCCCGAGATCAGAGGAGAGCACGGAGGAGGAGGTGGAGGAGGAGGAGGGGGCGGAGGTGGAGGAGCCCACCACCACCACCACTACCCCTTCCACCTCAACTCCAGCTTCCACAGCCCCTCGCCCTACCCGTACCCCACCGAGAGGAGGCCCGTGGTGGGGGCAGTCAGTGTGCCAGAGCTCACCAACGTCCAGCTGCAGCAGGCCCAAGAGTACCCCGCCCCCAACATCATGAGGACCCAGGTGTACCGCCCGCCGCCGCCTTACCCCTACGGCGCCCACCCGCGGCCCGCCAACAGCACGCCGGACCTGTCGCGCCACCTGTACGTGAGCAGCAGCAACCCGGACCTGATCATCACGCGGCGGGTACACCACTCGGTCCAGACCTTCCAGGAGGACAGCCTCCCCGTGGCCCACTCCCTGCAGGAGGTGTCGGAGCCCCTGCTCCTCCTGGGACCCCCTCACAGACACCCCCACAACGGGCAGAAGCGCAACTCCATCGAGATCGCCGGCCTGGCGTACAGCCTGGAGGGCATGAGGGTCAAAGAGAGGACTGTGTCCACCTCGGCGGTGGAAACCCACACCCCCCCTCTGGCCCTGCGCACTGGACTCTCCCAGGGCTCACAGCTCAACGTGTTCCTGGAGCGTACCAAGTCGGAGGACGGGGGTGAGGAGAAGGGGGACGTGCGCTACGGCCATAAGAAGTCTCTGTCCGAGGCTACCATGCTGGTGCACAGCAGCGGCGAGGAGGAGGAGGAGGAGTTTGAGGAGGACAGTGGCCGCCACACGCCTCTGTCCCAGGAGGCCATAGGGGCCGTCCTTTCGGAGCTGCAGCGTCCAAATCTCAGTCTGTCCTCTCTGAACTCTCTCTCCTCCCAATCGCAGCAGCAGCCTCAACAAGAACCTCCCCCGGCCTACCCTATTGGCTCCTCCCTCGACCCCGCCTTAGCGGGCTCCCTGGCCTATCAGGCGCCTTACCTGCCGCCAGAGCTTCGCCAGCCCAGGATGATTCCCTCCATGTCGGAGGGAGACCTAAGCGGCCAGGCCAAGCAGAAGACGAAGAAGGACTTCAAGAAGAGGCCTGTCTCTGACGTGCCGTCGGGAAGGAAGACAGTGGAAGGCTTGCCCCCTCCTGTAAGCCTATCTCTTCTCTTTACAGCCTCCCCCCCTCCCTTTTCTCTTACTCACTGTCTCAGTACCTTATTCAGCGCATATCTGCAGAAGGGGTCATTCGTTTTGCTTATAATAGGTAATAAGTAATACTATTGTAATTTTAACGTGATTTGACTTGGGTGTGACGATATTAGATGGAATGGGTTGTTATGTTGTGATGTCAAACTGAGATGAAATCATCAACTTGGAATGTGTAAGTTGAGCCACAGCTAATGTAAAAAAAATGCAAACCATCTGGTTCCTGTTATCTTTAAATCTGTGAATCATATTATCTTTTATTAATATTAACAAAAGGGGGCTGTCTTACAGTAAATTGTAGGTCTTTACAGTGCCCCTATAACGTGATAATGTTTTCCTATAACGACAGTGCCTTTAAAGACCACGTTCTGATATATATATTCTCTCGCTGACGCCATGTGTTTGAAATGCCTCCACTGACATCTCTGGAGGTTGTCTCAGAGAAAATGTCTGAGGTGGTTCTCAAGAGTTTCATTAGTTAAAAAACCCCCAAAGCCTAACGCTTCCTGTCTTGTCTTGTGCTTCACAATAGCTTTCATACTGGGTCACAAGGCAGGGAAAAGATGGTGTCATAGTTTCAAGTGGAGAATAGCTGAGGCAAACAAGTTCACTGGGCCAATGGTACATCTGCACTTTGAAAATGTGGTAGGGCAGCTTTGAATCCGGACGGGCGGGATTCCTTTAGAGAAGGCACTCAGAGAGGCTGCGCTGCCCCACCTCCCGACTGTCAACATCGACCGCAATCACTCTCTCTGTCTCTGTCTTCAGACGTGTGACTTTGACACCTTCTCTTTTCGTCCGGTTCCCTCTGTCCCCGTCCGGCCAGGGCATGAAGAAAGGATCCAAGTCGGAGATGAAGAAGATGGGCCCGCTGAAGGTGGCGGCCCTCAACGGCCTGACGCAGTCCAGGCTACCACTGCACGACGAGGGCAAGGATGAGCCTGAGAAGGCCTCCAACGACGAAAGGGTAGGACTAACACGGGTTATGTGATGATGGGGTTTGGCTGTACAATAGCATGTTGGGGATCTGCATTGTTTTTGGCTGCATATTTTAGTCATGTTACAATTCCCTGTATTTAATCAAGCCAATTCACAATTAAATTAGTTTTTATTGCTCTGTAAATAGTTATACGTGACAAAAAGCAGTTGTTGTTTCCCAAGTTGATTATTAAATCCTCAATAATTCTATACATCTAAGGAAAAACTCTGGCAGTACTGGTGATTTACTGTAGCATTGGGTCGGCTTTTCCCTCGTTATCATGTATGTCTTAATTTGGGACTCTCCTTACATGGTAGACGTCAAACTGAAAGAAAATTGACGTAACTAGTCAGCCTTGTAAATCTTGATTCTTCTGTCATGGCTTTTACCTTTGGAAGAGAAAGAAGAAACTAATATCTGTACTCTATCGCTGTCCTACTGTCTCATTTGGAAAGGTCCCTGTCTTGGCATAGAGCAGATCATAGGAGCAGAGGTTAATCCACTGTCCCCCCTTTGCCATTATCCCTCTCTTTTCTATTCTCACTTAGTTATACTGTATGTATGTGGCTGTGTGTGATCAGATCAAGGAGTTGGAGCAGCGCGTGGAGCAGGGCATGGTGTTCACAGAGTACGAGCAGGTCCCCAAACGCCGTCCCACCAGCGACTGCGCCATCGCTCTGCTGCCCGAGAGCGGCGAGAGGAACCGCTTCCAGGACGTCCTGCCGTACGACGACACCCGCGTGGAGCTGGTGCCCACCAAGGAGAACAACACGGGCTACATCAACGCGTCGCATATCAAGGTAGAGCCGCTCGTGTTTGCGCAAACGTCCGCGTGGAGCTCCTTGCATGTTTTTTTTGTTGGTTCGAACAAAGTGGTGTTGATTCGAATCAAGTGATATTCCTGTTGTAGGGAATTGCATAAAAGAACCATTCAGAGGCATTGCCCTGAGCATCTTATAAGTGCTGCTCGTTCCAGACACTGAATGCCTGCGCACAGCTCCATGAAGCCATTGTCATGTTTGTAAGTTCCCAGCACGGCTGCTGTCTAGCCCCTAGGCTGCCTCCACTAACAAACTTGCCTGTGTGAAGACAGACACGCAAAGCGCTCGCTCAACTGATGATAAGCTGGGGAGGGGGAATTTCCTTGGCATTGTAGCAGCAATGCAGTCTCTCTTTCACTCATTATCAGACGTACGACAGTCGACCTATTCTCAGCATAGGTCCCCATGTTTCTCCTCCCCCTGTTGCTATGTGACCGTTCCTAATGGGGAGGTCCTTAACGGCTCTATAAAGACTCCGTTCACTGACTAGTGTCCTTTCCCTAGATGACGGTGGGTGGAGAGGAGTGGAGCTACATCGCCTCCCAGGGCCCCCTCTCTCACACCTGTCTGGACTTCTGGCAGATGGTCTGGGAGCAGGGCGTCGCCATCATCGCCATGGTAACTGCAGAAGAGGTGAGTGTCCCATGTGTGTTTTTTTGTTGTTTTTTTCCCCCCTCTGCCTCTCCCAGGGAGTTAGCGAATCACACAAACCCGGTCCCTGTAGAGAATTTTAAATAGTAATGTTAAATAGTTAGTCTAACATTTTCTCTTTTCTCTTTTTTTTTTTTTTCTTCTTCAGGAGAGTGGTCGAGAGAAGAGCTTCCGCTACTGGCCCAGGCTGGGCTCGCGCCACAACACGGTCACCTATGGCCGCTTCAAGATCACCACACGTTTCCGCACGGACTCTGGCTGCTACGCCACCACGGGGCTGAAGATCAAACACCTGCTCACGGGCCAGGAGAGGACCGTCTGGCACCTGCAGTACACCGACTGGCCCGACCACGGCTGCCCCGAGGACTTCAAAGGCTTCCTCTGTGAGTGACGGCACACTAGCCAAAGCTCTCCTTATTTCAAATGAGGCATCCATGCTAATCCTTTGTTTTCTCACTTTGAGGTCCGAGTCTGTTCTATATTGTTGGACATTAAGATGGACATTAAAGTTATTATACCTGGCCTGATTTTTATTTTTTTTTTATGAGATTAAAAAAGCCCAAATGTCTCTTTGCAGCTTATCTGGAGGAGATTCAGTCTGTGAGGAGACACACCAACAGCACCAGTGATCCAAAGAACACCAACCTGCCGGTACTGGTCCACTGTAGTGCTGGAGTGGGCCGGACCGGGGTGGTCATTCTGTCTGAGATCATGATTGCTTGCCTGGAGCACAACGAGGTAATCTTCATCCACACTCTGCGTTGACGTTACACTCGGGCATGTATGAGTAAAATATGACCATCATGTCAATTAATTGTTGTGGAGGATTTTATTACAGTTGACCTACTTACTGTATGTACATGATTGCGTATTAAACTATCCCATTTCTCTCTACTTGGCCCAGATGCTGGACGTCCCTACGGCTCTGAGCATGCTCCGTCAACAGAGGATGATGATGGTCCAGACAATCTCTCAGTACACCTTCATTTACAAAGTCCTCATCCAGTTCCTCCGCAACTCCAGGCTCATCTGAGCTCTTTTCCCCTCCCTGTAACTCCTTTACAGTCAGAACAGCTGCTCCGACGAACCAGAGAAGGACCCAGTTTCCTCAGGGCGTATGCCAAGCGTGCATAGTGTTGGTGCAACTGTAGCCCCCCTAGCCCCAAGTCGTGGCCTCGGCTTCGGTGCACGGGCCCCTTTCTCTGAAGTATTAAAAAGGAGGTCAGACTGATAAAGACCTGTGTGGTCAGGTGTACAGTGAAGAGGCAGCTTTGCCACCAGAAGGAAAGGTGTATAAAGACTTACACTGCCTCTTTAACAGTATTATTGACACTGAGTTTTTACACTACATTATTACTATATTTGAATACCAGCACTTTTACAGTACCTTGTTGTACATAACAAACCATGGCTAAGCTGCAGTAAAAAAATCTATATTATGATTATTATGTAAGAAAAGCAAGTGAAGATTTATTTTTTATCATGTTTATGATGTTTCTTTTTATTTAGATGGAGAATGTGTTACTGAATAGTGGTATTTGATGATGTTTGAGGTTAAGATATTGGACATGATATAGTTGTGTTTTTGATCAATAGCTAATGAGAGCCAGGTATTCAACTGGAAAATGTCAATGGTTTCGTCTCTGGGGAAAGATTCTCCTGAGTGCAGTGCAGTTAGATTGGAAGAGTGTTACACCGCCTTGTTGCATCTTGTGGTACTCAGCACATTGATAATGATGTAAGTATGGCTCAATATTACTGCTGATTGTATAGATTCAAATGTTGATGAACCGAAGGCATATAATTGCTAGATCTTTACAGTAAGCCTAGGTATAATTTTGTGCTGCAACATGGCCAATGGCACTATAACCAAAAAGCCACTCCAGTATGAATTGTGGATGACATTGAAGTGCACACTTCCTCTGTTTTGTAGTGAAGACCTTGTGAATTATTTTTTAGATGTTCTGTGAAGAGTCATTGCGTTGTCTTCCAAGTGTTCACCAAAGAATGTTTACTGCTCTAACTACACTACTATGATAAGCTGGTAGGATAGGATTTTTGACTCAAATAAATCATTAAATATTTTGGTGACAAAGAAATTTAAATAAATAACATTCTTTTACCATTCAGGTTTTGTTTTTGACAACTAATCTAAATGCCTTGATTTTTGGATTGACTTACATAGTCCAGCAACATAAATCTAATTTGCATTATGTAAGTCTAAAAAGGAACTTATTGCTCTTTTTGTGAAGTGTTGCTGTCTATACTCATTTAATTAGACCAATTATATAAAAAGAGACTGGGGAGTTAATGGGTCCATGCCAAACATGGATTCTGTTTTATTGTCATGTTCATGACCATTATAAAGCAGAAATATCAAAGAGAGGAAACAAAATCCGAATGGTTTTACATGGTGTAATGTAAGGTATTGGCAAATCTTTTACTTTTCATGTGTCATTCTTTTAACGTGCCCAAATGTATATTTACATTCTCCATATATGAAAAGAAAAAGCGGCATAGATATTTTTATTTTTTTTGCATATGAAGGAAAATAATGAAGGAATTTGTTTTGTGAAAGACAATCTTTGTTTCCATGAAGTATATTTTCAGAACCATTATTGGATAAAAATCTTTAACTGCTCCTTGGATGAATAATAAATATTTTTTTTAAACATAGAAACAGATACAATCAATGGCAATCATCATCAACAAACGTAATATGCCACCTGCTAAATACCTGCCTCTTATTTTCTGTTTGATTTATACACACACACACACACACATATATATATATATATATATATATATATATATATATATATAATAATTAGTACTATACATCTATCTATCTGGTAGTCTTGTGGTTATTTCCATTGCCTTGTGCCGTGCATGACAAAGCTGAATAGTTGCTATGGCCACACCCCCTCCACTTATCTGTGCTTCTGAGTAAATCACATGGCCTTGCCTTTACCTTATCAGCCTAAAGTCTATTTATGTTCTCTTAGAAAACCTTTGCCTTGATGGTTCGTTGTGTCTTTTCAAGACAGAATGCAGCATGTGCTTTGTGGAACTTTTCTGCCTTGCTACATCGTATGCATGTCTAGTATATTTTTCTGTTTGTAACCTATTGTCTCTTGAAAGTTTTGCTAACTAGCCTTCTCATTAAGATTCTCTATGACTTCATTCCTCCTCTGTCCTGCACATCATTGTCTGTGCATGCCTGCCCTGTGTGTGTGTGTGTGTGTGTGTGTGTGTGTGTGTGTGAGTGTGTGTCCTGACTGGCCTGTCAGAGATTGCAGCACTGTTTCATTGGTGACTGTTATTTCAGAAACCTGATCAGATAGCAGTCGGGGAGGACGGCTTTAGACAGTGGGATGGTAAGATCCAGCCTGCCCTGTTGGAGAAAATACAAACAACAACAGTATTTATACCCAAATGTCCCTCCATTTCAAAACGTCTGCTGGGTCAGCTTTCACAGCTTTGAGTCTCAGAGTGTGTGTGTGCTGATCTAGGGAGACTCCATCACTGATTAAGGGTATCGGAAGCTACAACTATCGGGAGGGATTGAAATGCATCACCAACCATGGGTCACTATTCTATTAAGACTGTGTCCATTAAAGCCTGCATTGACTCCTCTCCAATAACCCAGCAACGACAGAAACATACACAACTAGGATTACATCTCAACTCTCAGCCTGTCTCTGATTTCCTCCTGTGTTCTCCCTCCCTGTAGTCATCACAGCCTTGGACATGGAGGCCATGACAAACACCATAAAAGGCTGGGCTGAGAACCCGGTGAAGTTTGCCCGTTCCCACGGCATTGCCGTGCCAACTTCTGACCCCGAGAGTGATGATCCACAGGTCCACATCCTCATAGTGGAAGGGTTTCTCCTCTATAACTACAGGTGAGGCCTCATAGTGGAAGGGTTTCTCCTCTATAACTACAGGTGGGACCTCCTAGTTGAAGGGGTTCTCCTCTATAACTACAGGTGAGGTGAGACTTAATTTGGTTTACATTTATATTTCTACTATGTCTATACTTTAACAGCTCAGCAGTCAAAAATATTTTGCAAAAGCAATATTTGACCATGTTTCCGCATTATACAATTCACTCAAGTTGAATGTTGACCAACCAGGTATCATTTTTGAGTTTAAGAGCCAGTGTCAAGTTATGCTTTGATAACTGACTAGCCATTACAAAGGTTAAATTCTAAGTAAAAGGTCAAAGGTCTGACAAGGTGCCCCCCTTGTGGTGAATGACATGTAACTGACAAGCCATTACAAAGGGCTGAGCTAAACCTGTGTAAATTCAGATGAGGCTGCCAAGGTGCCCCCTGTGGTGTATGAAATGAATGCAGTGCACAGTAATCGATCACGTGACCACCTCTAATAACGTCACACTCTACAGAACAGAACGTCCTGTTACAAACTCCTAGAGATGCTTAACAGTCATGCCAGATGGTCACATGACCTTATCGGTGCGGAGAAGCTCGTACATACTAATATAATAGTATGGTCGCATATTTTATGCTACAAAAAAAAAAGAATATATAAATATAAATAACATAAAACTATATTCTGAAATGTGCAGAATCAAAAAAAAGAGTTTTGTTTAGAACATTATGACTGCATTCAAACTGTGAATAAAAACCCTCTCTAGTGTTTTAACATTATTTTAAATTGGATGCTTACTGTTGCATTTAGTTGTGCAAAAGAAAGTAGAGTTGAAATGTTTTTCTAGAGAAGCTTAATATAACTCCTCAGTGCCTCCTAGTCCCAGACTCTGTTCTACTTCAGTGTCTAGAGCTACAGGAGACGAGTGGAGGGCCTGTCTAACCCTGTACAGAACACTAGTCTGTCCACTGGGAGGGACACCACACAGAGTTATCTGCCCCGCTACACACACACACACACACACACACACACAGAGAGAGAGAGAAAGAGTGAGAGTGTAAAGGAGTTTGTGTAATTAAGCTTGACTTGCATTGCATATGTAAGCTATGGGGTGTTGGTAGAGGGTGTTGTGGGTAGATAGTGTTTGAGAGGAGGAGAACACTGATTAAGGAGCTGGCTGCTGGTGGGGCCTAACAGAGTGGGCGAGCCTAACAGAGTGGGCCTGCACTATGGAGAGTGTTGTCAGTAACACTGGACTGGATCTGAACACTTTCTTTTTTTTCCTTATGCAGGATTGAGAGGGCAAGCAGCGCATGTAACCTTTGAAATGACCATAGCTGCAGTTTCAGTCTGTAACAGGAATTCACTGCAGAGCTGAAATTAGGCTTACCATTTTATAAAAAGGATACGATTTACCAAGACTTCTATTATGAAAGGGAATGGATGCCTGTTGGAAACCCTTGTAGTATAGTGCAGGAAGACAAGAATGCTTTTCTAACTAGTCACTGATGTGGGATCAGCCTTACAATTCCCCAACTAATAGTTAAGGTTGGGGTAAGGGGACAGACGGATCTTCAGTCAGTGTCTTAGATAGCATTGCATTGGGTTGCTTATTCACTAGAGAGAAGGAGGTCTACTTAATGTAACATGCTCACCATGTTTCTGGTCTCTGCTGCCCCCTGCAGGCCTCTGATGGGCGTGTACAACAAGTGCTACTACATCTCCATCCCTTATGAGGAATGCAAGAGAAGAAGAAGGTGAGGAAGGACATGTTCTGGACGGATCTCAAAAGTCTGGACTTCTAAAACTAGTACACAGACATTTTATTTCAGGCGTTATAGCTTGACTAGCCATCTGTCCTGGTACTTAAAGCATTACCTACACAACAGTGTCAACGCAGATTCTACACTGGATACTGCAAAGCAGTCCTCTGAATATACAGCATTAGGCTGTTTTAGGATTAAGCCTGTTCTGTAACAGAGACACTGCAATCTTAATGATGTAATAATTCAGCAATGAGAAAAGGCTGAGTAGCTGCGAGTAAACGGCTAGCTAGCGCGCTACAACTGCTGTTGCCTCTGGTGTTCCCTCTGCAGTACGAGACAGTACACTGTGCCGGACCCTCCCGGCCTGTTCGACGGACACGTGTGGCCCATGTACCTCAAACACCGAGCTGATATGGAGGACAGCGGTTTAGACATCGGTGAGTAGGACACTGTACTGTCTACTGACATATAGAAGGCTACAATAAAACAAGCTGCTAACATGAGTTGGACACTGTACTGTCTACTGACATATAGAAGGCTACCATAAAACAAGCTGCTAACATGAGATGCTGACTGCTGTCAACCAGAGTACCACACACCTCTTGACTGCGTCTACATTAGAGGCTATGGCAGCTTTGTTGGAACAGAAGTAGTTGAAGCTTTTTAATGACAGTGTGAGGAGTCTTGACCTGACTGGGGATGTGTTGTTCCAGAGAGCCTGAACGGTCTCAAGTCTAAAGAAGAAATCTACACTCAGGTGTACGAAGACATTCAGAACACGCTCCTCAACCATTTATAGGTAACACACACACACACACAATGCCTCCAACATATATATCAAAAACAAGTTACAGGTAGCACACACACAATGCCTCATCCAAAACAAGTTACAGGTAGCACACACACAATGCCTCATCCAAAACAAGTGACAGGTAGCACACACACAATGCCTCATCCAAAACAAGTTACAGGTAGCACACAGACAATGCCTCATCCAAAACAAGTTACA
>JAVQIZ010118004.1:0-19454 GCA_036023535.2 Galaxias brevipinnis
CACACACACACACACACACACACACACACACACACACACACACACACACACACACACACACACACACACACACACCTGTATTTTATTATAGCCAGTAGAAACTCATACAGCACACTACAGAAAGTGAGGCTCTTTCGGTAGCAAATATAAAAAATACACAGGATTGTTATAATATCTATGCCATAATCAAGATACATTTAGAATGGATTTGGGTTGAGAGCAGATCATTGGGGTTTAGGTAGCACATTAATCAGTAAGGTTAGGCTAACATGGGAAGTTTTTCAGCACTATTTTTAGCTCATGGTACAAAACCAATACTATATGGTAAACAAACTGTGACCCACCAAGGCCAGTATTGGTATATTCCTTTATAGCTAATTGTCAATAATGAAAAATATTATAAATGACTGGAAGAAAAAAAACTTGTATGATAAGGCTTTTAATCAACATCAAAATGTTTGGATTGGTCTGTTTTGGACACCTTGAAAATTAAAGTAAAAAAATTCCACTACAGTCGGAGATATTAGATAGTGTCGACTGTAGTGGTAGTTTCACAACTCCAAAAGGAAAACTACAGTCATAAAAGATCCATTTAAAAAGTGTACTTTACGTCGTTTTAGGTAATTCTACTCTATTCACTTGGAACACTGGAAAATATATTTATTTTTATTTGTCATCCAAAACGTATTATTTTTTTCTGCCTAATAATTTACACTGAAACCCAGAACGACCATTCGCTTTACTGGGCGTGCCCTTAGGCAACCAGCCGGTGATAATATTATGACCCACATTCCGTGGTAATAATGCTCTAATGTGATCATCACACTGGAAAACAAAACAAGAATGCTAACAAAACTGATCGAATACATAAAATGATTAGTTTCTTTTAAAAAGTTGTATTACAGAATGGACGGCCTATACTTTTATACTTGCAGAGCTTTAACTTGATAATGAGAAGCTGGAAACCCCTAATGAGTCACACTATTTACAGTCGCCTCGAGAAACCACGCGACTAAATTAACACGCGCATGTGAGTTCAAAACGTTC
Source organism: Galaxias brevipinnis (assembly GCA_036023535.2). Lineage (NCBI taxonomy): Eukaryota > Metazoa > Chordata > Actinopteri > Galaxiiformes > Galaxiidae > Galaxias > Galaxias brevipinnis. The sequence continues at coordinate 1,048 of JAVQIZ010118004.1, forward strand.
CATTCTGCGCTGTCATATCACGCACTTAAACTGCAATGATATTATAAAAGATAAAAACATTACTCCAATGTAATTCTATAGTGTACCAACAAATTAAGTGTTATAGTAAGTGGTTATAATCTTACCTGCGATGTCCCATAGTTGTAACCTAACCAGCGTTTTACTGTCCCAATTTATAACCTTAAGCGCAAAGTCGACCCCAATAGTGGCTCTGTAGTGTTGCGAGAAAAGCTGATGAACATAACGTTTGATTATACTGGTTTTCCCAACTCCTAATTCTCCAATTACCAACACTTTGAACAAATATTCCTTACACTCCGATACCGAGCCTCCTGCCATATTGTAGGGATTACGAGACAATGACAGTAAACGTTTTCTAACTTAACAACTTCCCCTTCCCTTCGAAACGGTTTCTTTGAATAAGTTTATAAAGCTACGAAGTGCATTTGTTTCCCTCCTCCTTGGCTCAGCAACCACCTGATTAGTCATAGGACCCGGAAATATTTTTTCCAGGAGAAAGGGTTTCACCCCTCCTACTCCTCCACGAGCTTACAGTAATGAAAGGTCCTTTCTTTCTCTTTTTTTCTTCTCTGATTTACAGATATAGTCTGACACGATTTTCACTTTTACAGGTATCATTGTATTTCTGTTTCAGAAGAAAAAGTATAATATATGTTTGAGAAAGACATTTTAATCAACATACAGACAGGTGACAAATTAAAGTAAAAACCCTAAAAGCTTCATTGTGCATGGCAATAGATTCTGAAAGTCTTTTGGAACTCTACTGGAGGGATGGAATAGCATTTTTTCAAAATAATACTCCCTTGGTGTTTTAATAATAGTTGTGCAGAGTGCTGTCTAAAACATCCCATAGGTATTCAATTGGGGTGAGATCTGATGACTGCGATATAATATGATATGAGGATAGAAATATTTCGTCAAAGGATAAAGGTTGAATCTTCAGATGTCACAGAGCATGATAGGTTTTTATTAGCCTAATGGTGTCGTGGCAGTACACGCATGTGCCTTTGTTATGTTGTTAAAATATATATATTTTTTTTTGTTTACTTTCATTTGTCACGGGTTGGTATCTTCACATTATAGGGAATCCAGTCAATTTACTATAAAATGTTTTGTTTTATTTTACAGCATTGTTCGGCTTGTCAAAAAACATGAAGGCTTATCTCTTTCTAGCTTCGACTGTGTAAAACAGGTGACACCCTCAGTAACTTTGCATTGGTTAAAATCTTGAAACAACTTACACTATTAGACTAAAAACATTTTGAAATACAATTACAATACTATATCACTATACATGTTGTATTATGTTTTTTTTTTGTACTTTGGAAAGATGCATTCTTATAGATAAATTACTGAAAACTTAAGCTCAAGTAAACTACTATGTTTATAATACAAGATTTAAGCAAGATTTAAGCGCATCATCTTATCACAAGAAGCAACTAATCATTGGTTACTTTTTAAACTGAATATTTTTAAGAGGACACGGTTGACTTGTAAAATTAGCATAAAAGTTACCCAAACCAATGCCAACACACAGTTCCTTCACAAGCATCTGTAACAGTTTCAAAATGTATAAATGTTTTTGCCACATTCTAAATATATATAAACATATACTGATATTACAAACATCCCATCCTTGTGAAAAAACGAGAGATGGTTAAACAGTAGTACAAACTTTGAGAACTTATACAAGCATATATCCATTACAATGACACAGCGACCTCAGTAAACTTAAAAAATCTCATCACACACAGTATGGAAAGCGGAAGTCACATCCTGTGTTAACAAAACAGGTCTGAGGGCATCACGTGTTTAAATTGAGTAAACAATGACTGCCCACTACAATCGAGCCCACATGACCTCAAGACTTCAAATATGTGCCGTCATAGTAAAAGTGAAAGCAGGGAAGTACATCGTTTAGCACAATAAATCCATATCACAAAATATATTGTACAGCTTAAGTCTTCAACGGAATTTAAAATGACCCAACATCATGTTAACAGTAGATGCAAATTTGTGTTTCTTTCAGCAATTTCAGACAAACATTCTGGTCTACAGCTGGAACATTACGTTCACTCTACGTGTTCAAAAGATGTACATTTTTCAAGCAGATAGCAAAATGTTTGAGTTGAGGTCAGTAGTAAAATTACTGGAAAGCAGAGGTGAATGCGTATTTAAGTTTGTCTATCTGAAAAAGGCAAAAAAATAGCTTTGTTGATTGAGCTTTGTCTGCTACACACATAAATTGATCTGTATAGGTGGTCAGGGGCAAAGTAATATGGCTAACCATAACCTTTCCAGGCAGTGTATTTTGGCTGTTGTAGTCCTTAGCCAACTTGGTCCCTGTATCCAAATCATACACTATAACAAGACCCGTCCCCCTATACTTTCAGAATAAAGGATGTGGGCTTCTCTTCATGTATTTTATATAAATGTGCAACCCTAAGAAGCCCCTAGCAACGTCCTTCCTATTCATTCAAAGCTTTGTCTAATCTACTTGGCACAAGAGCCCACAAAATTTGGCACTGTCCCAGGCTTTGAAGTTTACAGAAAGGTTGGTGGCACTAATAGCCTTCAAGACTTAACTGCTACTTTGCTTTTTCCACAAGTTTTCTTAATTTCCTTTTTAACCGTTATTTATCAGAGTAGTGAACTAAAATAGAAGCAAGCAAATGACAGAGCAACACAAGTAATTAAATGAACACTAAATTATCGATATGACCTATCTAGATTTGATAATGTAGGTTTGTGCATGTGTGAGTAGGTTACATGTATGCATGTTTTGTGGAGTGTGTAATGTGGGTGTTTATTTAGTTTGTTGACATTGTATGTGTGTGTGTGTGTGTATCTGTGTGTGTGTGTGTGTGTGTGTGTGTGTGTGTGTGTGTGTGTGTGTGTGTGTGTGTGTGTGTGTGTGTGTGTGTGTGTGTGTGTGTGCGTGCGTGTGTTTTGATGTTGTGGCACCAGGGGCTATCTGCCTTGCCCGTGCCCTGGCCACCTCTCTGGGTATGGTCATGGGCGGCGCCGCATGCCTCCTCAGTCGACTTCCTCTGTTCCATGCACTCACTCAATTGATCCACATCCCTCCCGAAGAGGCTGACTGGATCTATTCGTTAGTTGAGGATGAGGCCTTTGTCCCTCACCAGGACACGCGCAATGTTCAGCCAATCTGATGCTGTGCGACGACCGATGCAGCCAGGTCTGTGAGCATTTTCACCTATTTGCATAGTTGGGCGACGTTGCCATCTGCTGCTACTGACATGACATCGTGTTCAGCTTCCAAGCCCCTGTTGCCGCAGCTCTGTGGCCTACCTCACAGGTGCCACAGAGCTCACGTGACTGGGTCTCAGGCAGGTGCGCCCCCAACGAGATGGACCAGGTTGTTCTCGCGCCTCGCCGGGTGTTGAAGAACAAGTCCTGTGGGTCCTTGTCTCCTTATCCTTCTCCTTCCATGGGCGAAAGCGCGAGACTCAATGGGAAAAACTCCTCCACTGGTGTCTTTCGGTACCTCAGTCAAGGAAACAGCGCGTGCCAAGGCCTGTTTCCTTCTCTTTGAGTGAGGCATACCGACTAGCTGACAGAGCCACCTAGAAATCTGCTAGCACATGTGAAGCAGCTAGGCTACCCCAGCATTGTAGGAAAATTCCTGACCTTTGAAAAGAAAAAGAAAAAACTCTTCTTTCTGAGTTTTCCGATGACTGAAAGGAAGGTAATGAATGATAGAGAACTGCATTTAATTTGAAATGTGTCAAAGATAGCCATCAAAAGGACACCTCAATAGTTGTGATTGATCAAAATGACTGGTGACAAAGGATGTAAATGGGGTTACAGTTATTACCGTTATGTGCTCTGTCTTCAGGAGGAGCTCAGGCCTCAGTTTGAGGCAAAGTATTCCGGAGTGGAGCGAGTCAACCCAATCTCTGGCAAGCCGGAGCCTTTCCAGCCCTTCACCGACAAACTCAGCCGGCTCATGGTGTCGGTATCGGGAATCTTCTTTATGGTAATTTACACTTTCCTCTCCTAAATAACCCATCCAGTCATAGTCAAGGCTAAGATAAAGAAGTGCACAGCTGTCCTGGGTTCCACCTTTGGAATAGATAGCATGGCCCTGTGATGGCAGAACATCTCCCTCTGCTGGAGGCTGATCTCTAATGCAAAGGGCTCTAATAGGATGTAGTGACTTCTCACTGTAATCATCAGGATGCAGGTTGATGATGGAGATTCAAGATAAGGGTTAGTGCACAATACATTGAATCTTTAATGAATAGTTATGTGAGCAATATGAATATGCATTTTATTCGATAGATTTATTTGTAGCCTTTGTGTATTACAACATATGACGGTAGAAAGTCTTTGTCAAACAACCCATGTGACTTCTCTCAGTGATTTGTCTTCTCTTCTCTGTGCCTGTTTGCAGATCTCCCTAGTTTTGACAGCCGTGTTTGCCGTGGTGGTGTTCCGTCTCATCGCCATGGAGAAGTTTGCCTCGTTCGACTGGGAGTTTGTGAAAAAGAACTGGCAGTTTGCCACCTCCGGCACTGGAGTCTGTATCAACTTCATGATCATCATGTCTCTCAATGTGGTGGGTGTTTCGACAGCAGCTATGGCTACGCTTCCAATTCCTCTCCAGCAAATGTTGCATAAACCATTTTATTTTAAGCATTTCCATATACATATATTCCTGTGGCAGCTGATAGGCGTTATTATTTCTCTCGGCAGGTCTATGAAAAGGTGGCTTATCTACTCACCAATTTGGGTAAGCATAATCCCCACGTGCTGTTAGGATCATTACGTCAATATCTTATGCATTGAAGATTCATATAGTTAATACTGTTAATCTGGTCTATCCCTCTTTTACTGTCTCTTCCCTTAGAGCACCCACGTACTGAGTCGGAGTGGGAAAACAGCTTTGCTCTCAAGATGTTTCTTTTTCAGTTTGTCAATTTGAATAGCTCCACGTTCTATATTGCTTTCTTCCTTGGAAGGTAAACAGCATACGAAACGTTTTCCAATATACATAACCAGAAGGTTTATAAGCAATAAAGAAAACAACATCTTTCATAATTTCACTTCACTCCCAGGGGCTTCTCTCTGCTTTGTCTCAATTTAAGATTGACTAAACCAGTCTACACTCTGTGTGCACTGCCAGGGACAGTAACTAATCTTCATTCTACTGCACATAATTAGTGCTGTGCAAGCGACTCTCATCCACCACACACTGTCATTACACTGCCTAAAACTATAATTAAATTATCCGGCTAATGTTGTCATTCTAAATCTGTCAGGTTTGCCGGCAGGCCTGGGAAATACAATAAACTCTTCAATAGATGGAGACTGGAGGAGGTGAGTGCTCATAGCCATAACTATAACTTTGTTATTATTATTATTGATGTTTTTCATACATCACTGTAGGAGCTGTTGTTAATCACCTTCCATAGGAGTGAGATATTAGGTATATAAGGCATTTTATCATGGGATGTGAGGTTAATTAGCGTAATTCATCATGACCAATTATTTTAATGATTGTTCTGTAAAATTGCAGCCGTATGTAAACCCTTAATCTCCGTCACAATTAATGTACTTTTTGATAATGCTCAAAATAAGTGTTCAGTGTAGATTACTTTGGACTTTGATTAGTTCTTATAGTCCATGAAAAGGGGATGTTACAGTTTGTGATTGTTCTTTGCAGTGCCACCCGAGTGGCTGTCTGATTGATCTGTGCCTCCAAATGGGAGTCATCATGGTCCTCAAACAGATCTGGAACAACTTTATGGAGCTGGGTTATCCGTAAGGTCCTCCCCATTCTATTCTGTGTTGTGCTGAAACTTTCAAAGAACATCAATAGTGAATTCATGTACACCTCATGTCAATGTGTGAGTGACATCTTTAATTTTAAGAAGTCCAGGGTAGTTTCTGTGCCGCCACGTCTGGTACATTTCCTTTTATTAGTCGAGCAATCTCATTATCATATGAAAACCCTTTTTTCCTCTGTACAGACGTAATACCCTCCTCATCGTATTTTTGTTGGAGCTCCTGCAGTGTTCGCCACTTTGTCAAAGATAATTGCTTTGCAATGACAGTTCGCATTGCGCTGCATTTCTTTCCTTTAGATTGCTGCAGAACTGGTGGTCTCGTCGGAAGATCAAAAAAGGAGGACAGAACGGGGGACAGAAAATTGAGAACAAAGTGCAGCTACCGCAGTGGGATAAAGACTGGAACCTGCAGCCTATGAATGCCCATGGGCTGGTGGACGAATATCTGGAAATGGGTATGAGATCGCAATGTTTTGTAGTGATGCGTTCAAACTTTTCTTGTACTCCTCCTCTGACTATGCCACCATTATGTTTCCTTGTAGTACTTCAGTTTGGCTTCACCACAATATTTGTGGCTGCGTTCCCACTGGCACCTCTGTTGGCTCTGCTCAACAACATCATCGAGATCCGCCTGGACGCCTACAAGTTTGTCACCCAGTGGAGAAGACCCATGCCAGCCCGAGCCACTGACATAGGTTAGCTGTATTACTCACTCACCCCCCTGCAACACAACCTTCATATCCGTTGGTGTGATTTAGTCTTGCAATGCCGAGCTCTCACCTCAAAAGACTTCGATTCATATTGTATAGTGACTAGGTGGTGACATTATGTATTTGTTCCTACTTGTTCCTGAAGGATTTCCATATATGATACAAACATCTATTGGCCAGATTGTCTTAGAATAGGCTTTAAACAGCTCCATATCAAGTTATTGAATTAATAAGAATGTTGAGGGGCTAAGAATTCCTGACCTACTATTGTAGATGCAGAATAGATTGAACATTCTCAATCAAGAGTAGAAGTTTTTGTTTACTTTCCCTGTTTTTTCAATGGCTGTAGGTTCTTGAAAGTATTTGGGTATTTTATATTAAAGTGCTATTATTACAATCAAAAAAGTGGGTTTTATAAATTTTAGGGCCTTTAAAACTAATCAATACTCATTTTCAAATTATGATTTTTCAGTCCCAATTTGAATAAGGTAGAACTGGTGTGTCTCAATCTCAAGATCTGATTAAAGTGCTAGTGGAGGTGGAGGTAGTGGTGGTTGTAATCTGTGCAAGAAATGTCCCTAATATAAGCATTGTGCTGACTGTTCTAATTTATAAGTAATTTCAATGTGAGTTAAAATAAAGACCTAGTCAAATTGTATCTGCTAGGTCACTTTGATAGATGTATTCTGCCACGTGTAGTTCTGCAAATTATGTCAGTGATCACTGTGCCATTGCCTTCATTAGATACTAAATGCAGCAAAACTTGTGCATATTATGAAAATTAATAACATTTGTATTTTAAAAATATGCTCCCCTTATTTGTATTTCCAACTTAGATCGAGCACAAAAGCAACCTACCTCTAAAACCTAAAATTGCCACAGGAGGCATGGCACATTCCCTCTCAGTGAGTCTACTGATTTCAAAGACTGACATAGCAAATAAAGTCCAGCCACCAAATGGGTCCCTGGTCCTTCCAGCCTATATTATTCTATTGAAGATATAACTCATATTTTAAACCCATATCTCATTGGTAGTAATACTTCCACTTTCTGAAAAGCAGCTAACATACTGCCTCCTTGTGGTGATTGGAATTATTTCAATTTCTAAACTCACATGCCTACCTGAGATACTTGGGGGTAGATCAGTTCACAGATAGGCCTGTTTTTCAAATGAAACATACATTATACATTATGTTTCAATATGGCTTTAACCCTGGCCATAGTACTGCCCCACAGCTGCCTCCTTGGTAAGAACAGTACAGATGCTTAATACATGCTTTTCTCAAGAGGCCAAGAACACATCTCAGATTGTGTTCATTCAGGCCCCTGGTGGAATTGATATTGATAACAAGGCTGAAAATATTTTTGAACAATTTGTTTGAAACTCATATCAAGAAACAGGCAAAGAAATTAAAATTAAATCTGGGAATTCTTTACGGGAGCAATGCATGCTTACCTTTAAAATGTATAAAAAAATGAGAACTCTGGTATCCTTCCTGTCGGCCCCTTGTATTAAACATATTATTTGACTAACCTCTTTGTCTTTACTCTCTAGGTATCTGGCATGGGATCCTGGAGGGCATTGGTGTTTTGGCGGTTATCACCAATGCCTTCGTCATAGCCATCACCTCCGACTACATCCCTCGTTTTGTCTACGCCTTCAAATATGGCCCCTGTGTGGATAAGGGCTACCGGCACGAAAAGTATGGGAATGTTTCCTACAGTCAGTGTACCCTACCTCTTGACATGATGTGTTCTCCCATGTGGCCAGTCCTTTACCAGCCTCGTCTTTCCTTTGCAGGTGTTTGCGAGGCTACATGAACAGCAGCCTGTCTGTGTTTGAGATGGAGCCCAGGAATGGGAGCCAGGTGCAGTACTGTCGGTACAGGGACTACCGAGCACCGCCCTGGAGCCCGGTGCCCTATGACTTCACCCTGCAGTTCTGGCACGTCCTGGCCGCCAGGCTGGCGTTCATCATTGTCTTTGAGGTCAGTCTACGTTCTCTCGCTGTTTAAGTTTGAGAGAAAGGTGCTAAATAGCCCCATTTAAACCACTTTGGATGATTAATATTGATATTATGAATAATTTAGAAAGGGCAGAACAACGTTCAATAAACATTTACGTTTGTTTCCCTAGCACTTGGTGTTTGGCATAAAGTCCTTCATAGCCTACCTGATCCCGGACGTGCCCAAGGGCCTGTGTGACCGCATGCGGCGGGAGAAGTACCTGATGCAGGAAATGATGTACGAAGCAGAGCTGGAGCACCTGCAGAAGGAGAGGAATAAAAACGGCAGGCGCTATCACCATGAGTGGCCTTAGCTTTGTCCCCATGCATACTCCCCCTCAAGCAGACACATGCTGGACAAACACATTGCCCTGGGACGTCGCCTTTCCATCTGCTTCTCCACCTTTGGGAGTCTTGCTTTGTTCCCTCCAACTATCCACACCAAAGAGGCCATCTTCTGTTAGTTAGACCTGAGATCTTTTCTCAGTCCAGGCGCCTCCGTGTCCATGGCACTGGTCCTACTTGCGCTCTATCCGTGTCCTCTTCTTAGTCCAGAGCATCTGTGCTAAGCTGAGGGGCTTAGATCCCCCCTTTCCCCTTACTAGCTCCTTCCAGCAGGTAGTCGTTCGCCCTGCTCTCTGTCCTGGCTTCTGAAGTGGGAAACTGTGCAATTGTAATGTTTACTATGCAGATCTAGGGCTGCAGATCACCACTGCTCCCCTCTCCCTCTCATCCTGCGCTCTATCTCTATGTGGCAGCTAGCAGCAGACGGCGACAGTCCAGTTCAGCTCGTTAACTTGGCCGTTTCTTATCTCCCATGGACATCAGCTTAGCCAATGGTTTGCTGTGCGTGACTGTGTGCTAGTGTGGCACCTGGTGATTCCTGTTGCAAAGGTGATTTATTTTCTGCTGATGTGGCTACCAAAAATAATAGACAATGTTTATGCAAAATGACTGTATATTGCCCTCAAAGCATGCGGATCTAGTATCTCTAAATTTGTAAGCAGCAGAAAACTACACCCTTCCTACAACATTCTTTTTAATGAAAGAGAAATTGCAACGTTCATTTCTCTATATCAAATGCATGGTAATATTGTTTTGTATTTTCTGATAGGCAAAACCCCTGTCTTGATGCCTGGTCAACTTTAATTTGTACTCCCTGTGAGCTGCGTGTTAGAATTTATCAATACCACTGCAGAGCTTGATTGTCCCTTCATGGGAAAAATGTGAATTTTCTGTGTGATTTGATTGTGCCTATCATTTTGGAAACCACAAAATGTGTCCGTGACATCACATGTGCCTGCTTGTGCTGCACATGCTTGAAGTGCAAACAAATGTCCGTGTTACTCTTAATGTGACCCACAGCAAACACTTAACCCTCCTGACTTGGTCTACAGGTTATGAGTCATCCAACAGTCATATTCTGATCACAATCAAAAGTCATATGAACACCTGCAAAACCTTTCATCACGAGCAATGTTTCTATACTATATGTTCTTCCTTGTCCCAAATATGTTTTTAGGTTGTTACTGGAAATCCAGAGTGTGGTTAATACTTGATTAATAGACCTTAAATTAGGCATGTCTGAGGCTTGAATGCTCCATTTATTTTATTGATTAGGATTATCCCTGGCAAAAAAGGTATGTGCTACAAATATGAAATATACTAAACACTCTTGTTTCTGAACGTTAAATTGTGTAAAAACATGAATTAAAGATCGCAACATTTTCTAATTTCCAGCGTGAAAATAAGAAACTAAGGAAAGGTTGAGGACAACTGTTATACTGCCTTTCAATGCGGTGTAGGATTACAGCAGCTTGTTTAGCACTGGGTCACCAGCAGTAACAGCTAAGATCACAACCACTTTCCCCATCATTTCTAGGTATATGTAATAGACTACAAAAAGTGGAATTATGTACTTGGGTCTGTCGTTTAATACATTTCCTGAAATTTTACCTAAAGCTCAACAATAGGCCCCATATTTGTATATTGGCAAGTGCATTTGCTACGTTTTGGTAAAACCAGTATGAATAGTGTGGAAGTTACACAGCTAGCTTACTCATTTAAGTAGTGGGTAGCAGTAGCAGAACGCTGGTCTGTAAGAATGGCATGGACAGCTGTAATTCAATTAATTTGTGTTTCTTGTGTGGTACATTATTTAACTTCTGTTTTAATTTGTTTTTTATTTTGCTATGCACAGTAAATACTTTTCAGTTTTTATATTCATCATAATGTATGCATAATTGTGAGATTTGCAACCAGAAATGCAACCAGAACGTGTATTATTCACCCGCAAATAACGAGGCAATGTAACTTCCGCTTTCCTCAGGTGTTTTCTGAATGTTTGTAAATGATCAACTTTTTAATCATATTTTCTTAGAAGCATTCCAAAATGTTGTTACGCTTGTTACGAGATATATTTTTGCACTCTGCATTTGCATGCACCATTACAATAGTTCAATGATTAAGCACTTTAGAAGCATGTTTTTGTCTTGCATCAAATGCACACCCTGGTTCCTAGAATCATTAGAAGCCATGTCCAACCTGATTATATCATTATTCTATGAAAAAATATAACAACAACATTTTAAACATTGACTAACAGATTGCCTGTTGATACATATCAGTGCTACTATTCATATGAAAACATGAAACCAATGAATTCAGTGTATCCATAATCGTTCCCATTTTCTTCAATATGTCCAGACAGCATAATCCCTGGTATGTGTGGGTATTGGAGAAGTATGCATGTGGTAACCCATGAGTGCTTTGTTAAATTTAAACAGTGACAGATGCAGATGTTTATGGGTTTGAGAATGTGTGACTTACACCTGCTTTCAACTGAGTTTACATGTGTAAAGTCAAATGACAGTCTCATTATTCTGTCTAAATATAGAAGGGTTTTCTTTTTTCATTAACAGTGGTCTTCGTTTTAGTGTGTGGATTAATGGACAATGTTTCAGATGTACATTTCTTACAGGATAGTGTTGTTGGTACCATTTAACTTATAAATTGAAGAAGTCAGGGTTTCTAATAAAATAGAGTTTAGAATCAAATTGAAGGCATCACGGTGTTGCTGATTTACAGAAACGTAAAAGCTACAGGTAAAGAGGGAGAGGAGTCAAGGCCAAGATAAAACAAGCGTGAATCTTGGACAGGCGTTTAGTCGGAGGGGAGAGTTTTTCGATTTAATTGATTCAAAACTGAGACTGGGTCAGCCTTTCTACCCTAACGGTAGACAAGATTACATGTCCTCCTATTTGGTTTGCAACAGTGAAGTAAATACAACCAACACAATTACACTAGATTACTGAAGAGGTTGATGAAAAGTAACTTGTAGTTGTTTTAATTTAAAATATTTATGTTAAATTTTTCAGATGAATAAACTGCTAGTTTGTTCACAAAATGGAACTCCAATATCCTCATCCTAGTGGCTTTACCAAACCTTTTCACACTGAATGATGCACAGTGGTGCAAAGGCAGTTCTTACTGTTGGCAATAGTAGAGCATGAGTATTGTATTTTGAGTAATAACATTATGGCTGTGCACATCTATTAGAATTCAGTTGGTCAAATAGATTACACATTCTAGTATGTATTTCTCTGTTTGATTCCACTCTAGGATTCTATTTGAGAAACCTGATGAGGAAGCACAGTAGATCCTAAATCTTAGGATGTCATTGTGAAATGAAGTGTTTCAATAATATTGTTTACTTCATTCCTGTTTACATGTAAAATATATTTAATGTAAAAGAGGACTAAATGGAATAATTTGAACCCCACTTGATTCTTATAATAAATCAATGATTGTATCTTTTAAAACAAATACTCAAGTCATTCAGTAATGTCATCTCTTTGAGCACCAACAAGGTCCTTGTGTAAAATGTTTAATCATACATAAATGTATTTTTTATGATTCATAAATACTTCATGTTTTCTTTCAAATGTTGCATTTAAAATGACCCCGTTTCGACCTTAAATCCCGTATTAGTGTACGATTTGTCCTCTAGGTCATAATTGTTTTTGGTGTGTGATCCTTTCCTTCGAACTGCTTTCCTGCTGGTCACCTCTGGCTCACATTGGCCCTCATATTTCACAGACAGGTCTAGGCTCTCCAAACCCTGGTGAGAAGCAGATAGAGGCTGTTTAGATTATAGATAAACAATAGTAAGCATGCTTTCAGGCAAAAATGTACTCACTTGCTTCTCGTGGTGGACACCACACCAGCACATTTCCCTGTACTTCTTTGACCAGAAGCAGCAAAGGTTACACACAGGTCGTATGAGCAGCGGCTTCAAATTATCAACCTTAGTTGATCCTAATATAGAGAAAGACCACATAGTATGCTCTGAGATAGAGTGCATGTTGGCACATTTCCATCACTAAATGTTAACATTTCAAGTATCGTAAACACATGCTGGAATCTGAATCTCTTGGGCTTAATTAGTTTTTAAGACCTCCAAGAGTGCACAACGTTTCCGAAGAAGGGAAAGGGTTTTAACACAGAGTCATAAATCAGCAGTTGAGGCCCCTTTCCCTTCCAGGCAGACAGACACCATTAATTCCTGGAATCTACCAGTGTCCAGATGAATAATATTCCCATACGCTACCCTACCCGTTACGAAGGATATCAGCAGGCCCACAACCACAGTTGCAATAAATCCAACAGCACTGTAGTATAAGTAGGAAATGGAGTACCAAGTGTCAGCCAACGAGGACCTGGGGAGGACACAAGAGTCAACGCTGACACCCAACACAACACAAATCAGTAGTCTGCAAAGGTTTCCAGTTTCAACGTAATTAAACTATGAAGGCCTACTGCTGTGCTACTTCTTGGGATACTGCTGTTAGATTTTGGTAATAGATGAGTGTAGTGGGGTCCATGTATAAGGGAGCCGGAGTGGTTGTATAAACAGAAGAGTTGGGCAGAAAACAGTGTTCGGTGCTTAGAGGCAGTGGTCTGGTGTTTTGGGGCAGGGCTGGGTAAATGAAGGCTCCTACACCGGCCCAGCATGATAGGGAGAGACCAACAATTAACCCAACCGCAGCACCCTGCAAATCAAAGAAGAGAGTTAAACGAACAAAACATTATTTTATCACTAACAATGTGTTGTTAATCACGAATGGAGAGATATCTGTAGATCTGTAAATGAGTATGGTGTTCAACAAAAAATAAGTGTTTGAACATTTGTGTCGGGTAAGTCAAACCTTCTTTGATATTTAAGTTAGAACAGAGAAGTGAACGTACCTTTGAGTTGGTCCAGGGAAATACTATTCCCAGAGTGAAGAGACCCAACATGGGACCACCACACATCCCATGGATACTTAGAGCAGCCTTGCCATCAAGGGGAGACAAAAACATCAAAAGAAGATTGAAGATTTTATCTAATGAACTTAGAAGCCAAGCCATCACGTAACTTGTCCGTTACCTGCACAATCCCTCCCATATAGGATGCGGTCAATGCCATTGAGGTGCAAGCTACACCAAACACAACACCTAAAAGAAATAATATGAGTCAACGGTTTCAAAATCACAACGCAGATTCTTCTTAGATAGTTGTTGTTAGCTACATGTCCTTATGTGCACAGAATGTTTAACCTAATCAGTTTGAGATTGTCTGAATACCGCAGAGGAGACACATGTGTCAACAGCTAAGAATGTGGCGTTATTTACACAGTCCTTTGCTGATCCAACCACTGGCTCTGTTGGAGAGCTTCCTGCAGCCCGGCTTGACAAAGTCTTCATAAGTCACTGTGGCTAGAGCATTGATGCTAGCTGCCACAGTGCTGGGGGATAATAAAGATACTTGACAATTGTTTTTTGCAGACTCAGTGCAAACCTGGTTATTTGACAACACAAAAGACTCAGAGAAAGTCTCAACTGACCTAAGGGTCCCACTGAAGGCACAAGCAACAAAAAGCCCAGGAAGTCCAGGGAACGCTCCCAAAATCTCCATCACAAAATAAGGCATGAGCTGTAGAGGTTTAAGTAAGATTAAGTCTGTAAACAACTAATTCTTCAAAAGTCAGTATGTGACCTATACAACATCTGCTGAGACCAGAATATAATACCTGGTCTAAAGCTGAGACCTTCTTAGCTGTCCAAGGGTCACAGTCGACATAGAAGGCGTACATCATGAGGCCTGAGAGCACTCCACACACCAGGATGGTCAGGAGTCCCAGGAGGTTGAGGTAAAGCGCACTGAAAAGTGTGTAACACACATACAGTCCTGTGCAGTTATCCATGGCTAATAACTTAAACACCCACAGTAGGGAACTTGATCCACTCTACACAAATTGACTGAATGTATAAACGTAAAAAAAACATCCACAGCCCTGTGTCATAGCCAGAGGGGATGCTTACAGGCGGGCATGGGTTTCAGTTTTGCAGGATATGCATCTCTGAATGGTGGACTGGTTCACCCCGTAGATCCCCAGCCAAGTGAAGGTACCCCCGACCGAGATGGTCCAAAAGGTGTGTCTTCTCAAGGGACTGGGGTCAAAGCTGAGGGGAGAGGCCATAAGACGTCAATGCCACTTCAAACACAGTTGACAGTGACATATTTAGTACTAACATGCGGGAACATGTGGGGAAGTCAGCTTGGATGTAAATAGGTTCACATGCAGGATAAGGAAGGGAAGTCCACATGCAGGCAAAGCAGACATTTAATCAAAAGCCATGCCTTTCAACCTCCTTCTGTCTAGTTCATGTCTGAATCCAGAAATAGACATTTTATGTTGAGCTAGATAAGCCGGGCTAGCCATTGTTAGATGTTTTTATGATACGTATATGGACATCTGTCACTATAGATTTTCAGCAGACCGGACTTACTCAAAGATGTTGAGTCTCTGACCATTCTGAGCGGTTTCCCAGATGGCCCCAAGACCCCCTGTCTTTCTGGCCCCTTGGATCAGCACTGTCAGGAAACCGACCACCATGACCACCATCTGAAAAGCATCTGTCCACACCACTGCCTTCAGACCTCCCTACAAACGAAGACAAAAACGCAAACACACATACACACAGACACACTTGCACTCATTATGGGTTGATCACCAATGATACCCTGTACCTTCCTTCCTCCAATGTTGTCATCATTATTGCTCCATTAGAGCATTGCTCAGTGGTTACAAGTTGTCTTGAGAGCTGGATGGTTTATACAATGAGTGTTTACTTTAGAAGATAGTCTATTTATTCAGGTGTGTAACTGGAGATGAGACCCAGGAAGTATGCATGTCAGTCTGAATAATCTTCTCCCTCCACTCACCAATGTGCAGTAGAATGTGCACACAATGCCAGTGGCAAAAATAGAGCCCAAAAGGTTGAAACCAGTCACTGCAAAAATAATCAGATTCTTAATTTTTTAACAGACAAAATCAAAATGTATTACAGCAGGCCTCTGGCGGTGCACACAAATTTTCCCAGTGCATTTTAAGCATTTTGAGTTACCGACTGAATGTAGAAGGATTCACCTTGGTTAAGGGCCAGCGCAGGAGCATACACGACTACGCCGGTGTATAATATCTGCAACAATTGCGACCAAATCAAACAGGCTTTACAACTTGATATCTATTAATGTATTTGTTCATTTCCATACATTGACACATTTTGTTTGTCTAGGTGATATTGGAAACGTACCGTCTGCATCATGTAAATAAGAGTGGCAGCTACCCGCACCCCCCTACAGAACCGCATCTCCAAATACTACAGGGAAAGCAGGGAGGGAAATACAAACTGTGAGCTCACCACAAAGATATGTCATGCCAAAGCTTTAGGTTACCACACAGGCATTGAGACACTTTTACTGACAGCCTGAGCCCCTATCAGAGAGTTCTGACTTAGCCTAATAATGAGGGATTAACTACCACTCAATAGACTGAACAGTAAGCAAAAGCTAAATAAGCTGGTAGGCTAGATAGGCCTGTCGGCACACAGACACATCCACTCCCCATAGTACATCACCACAACTTTTCTCAGCTGCATGACTTAAACTCCTACATGTGACTTCAGCACTAAATTGGGTTTTAGTGAACGGATTAGATTCTCTAAACATTTATAGTTGCCTTGTTGAACACAGAGGACCTAAACTTTGTCTCATAGGGTGTTTCAATAAAAAATTACCTTGAGTGCAGGTATATCTGCATTAACTCTAAAACTGGGTGAACTGTAGTATTTAGTATTAAGAATAGTTTTGTTACCTCATATGTACTAGTGATCCCCGACCTGTAAAACACAGGCACAAAGAGCTCGGCCGTTGTTAGAACAACACAGGTGTAGGCCACGCCAAAAAGCACAAAGGAGGCCCCGAAGCGGTAGACATCCGATGGGGTCCCCAGCACGGTCACAGCTGACATAAAGCTGGCGGTGAGGGACAGAGCCACAGGCCCACAGGTCATCTGCCGACCGCCAACCAAGAAATCTCCGGAAGGGGCCTTTCTTTCCTTCACCGCAAAGAAAACCCCTATTCCGGAGGAGACAACAAACAGGCAGGCAAAGACAACATAGTCCCAGGACTGGAAGGTCCCTACTGCTGTATGATCTGGTGTCATAGCGGTGGTTTTGGGCTGAATAGCCTCAGACCCTCTCTATGATCTGTCCTGTAAGTAAACCGTTTCAATTAACTAACTCAAAGTTCTCACCTTTAGTTGATGATTATGCAGATTCCCGCTGACTTGACTGCGTGAAAAGACGCTGATTAAGATTTTTTTCTTTGAGATCATTAATGAAAAAACACATTCACAACTTTTCGCCCTGAACAAAGTTAGTTTTGATCTACTTCAGTTACCTATTGTAATGTAACATGCTTTAAAAAAAATACCGTAATCAAAAAAGTCCTTTATTTATTAACCCAGTTCCAGGGTTATGCAAAGAAATCATATGTTGGGTTCATTGTTGGTTTAAAACAATCAGAGTCTGTTATATTCATAGCATAACCATTTGGTTTGAACACATGAAGAGTTAGTGAAAATAATTTACTGATTCAAAACAAACTGCTGATGGGTTGCATGGGCTGAGGGTTGAATTATTACCTTATTAACCACTGGCCTATTCCTATATTTTATTTCCTAGTATTCATTTATTCAAGGGAAGAGCGTGAACATTTCATAAAATGTATACTCTTAGCACAACTAAATATTATTTTTGTAAAAAATTATGATTCCTCAATTAACAAGGAGCATGAGTGACTTGACAAGCCTTGGGATAGTTAAATGGATGTAACTTTGCGGTCACTTGAGTGAGTGGTAATATTCCTGCACTAGTCTAGTAAAATACATGTTAATGAAGTGTGGTATACACGCTAAAGTTTGCAGTTGAGCTTTGCTCACGTTTTAGACATTTTAGAGTTGTTCTGTTCTCTGAAATATGTCTGTGTAGGATTTCTCCCCAACAATTGAAAAATGTCTACGTAGGATTTTTCCCCTACAATTGAAAAATGTCTACGTAGGATTTCTCCCCTACAACTGACCCTAATTAGTATTGAAATGGCCCAACAGCAGGGTTGTGACCCCAAGCCGATCCTGCCTAGCATGTAACCTCATTGGGTTCATGCAACACATTAGGTTCTGATAACCAAACAACATGGGTTACAAATTAACCCAACATTTTGTTGCACTGAAAAAAGTGAAACGACTGTGTCATTGATCTAAAGTAAATTTTTACATTGGTCCAATTAAAAATCATGATTTCGGGTTGAAAGCTATATTTTTTACGTTGGCTTAAAGCAAATTACACTCCCCGCAGAACAACTTGAATGACAACTTTAACCGAAATCGTATTTTCACTTCAAACCAGAGATTTTCATTTCAGATGACCAGAGGACGTGCGATCGGTCACGTGATTCACTTCCGTCCCTTTCAA
>JAVQIZ010118048.1:0-11357 GCA_036023535.2 Galaxias brevipinnis
CAGACATATTCGCGCGCACACACACACATATTCGCGCACACACACACACATATTCGCGCACACACACATACCCAGTGGGGCTCCTATGATTTTTAATTAAAAGCAGGTCCAGATTTAAAAAGAGCAGCTTGGTGGAATACTAACATAAGACTTTAGGGATGTTCCCCCAGATATAGCAGAGTTAGGCTCTGTGGCATCAAAACTCCCTCCAGACATTATTCTTTGATAAGACAAACGAACTGGAGATTAGTTATAACCATTTATTTTTAAAGATCATGCTAAACTCCCTACTCTGTTAGTTCAACAAAAAGTAGAATACTGTTGCTCTATCTAATTCCTTATGAGATATTTTTGAATTCAGGATTAATTCTGAATTGATGGAGGCTCATCAATTCATGATTAAGTAGCACAGTTATGCAACAACAAATCAGCGATGGAAATCTCAAAATCTCACATTTTGGAATTACCCACTTCTTCACAAACAGGCCTCCAACAGGACTCTTAGGTTTTATTGGCTGCTTAGCTTGAGTACTTTTCCAACTGGTGTTATATCCTTGCCCTCATCAGCCCTCTCAAAGGTGGCATGTTCCAAGAGCAATATTTGGCCAGTGTTTATAACACTAGTGAACTTGCAAAGGGAAAGTGAATGCCCTGCGGCACAAGGAGTCTCATAAACCACGCTTTCTGGTTCAGTCAATTCATAATAGAAGTGTAGTGGAATAAGACTGGTCATGTATTATAATCCAAACTACTTTGATAAACCTAAGCAACCTCTTTGTTTGTGTATTATAACTATTAAGTGAGGTCTGGTCTCAATCTAAAGGACATCAATTGAGCTGTAGCCTGAAAAGTTTGGTTTACTTGAGAATAAGGACAAAAAGCTATCAAGGGGTACAAGTTAGGGGGTAGAAAATGATTGAATTTGCGTCCAGCCAACAGTAAATGTATCTATAATCTCCCATAGTGACACAGTCCCCAAAGCATCTTTGACCCTATGAAACGTGCTCCATTTTGAGTTCACACAGGCTATGCACATCGACAGAACAATCAGGTCCGTGTGGGCTGTAAGCTCAATCAATCAATCAACTCAATCAATTCCACTGTAGCAGGAGTCAAACAATGCTCGCTGAACGCTGATCACATGACAGGATGACTTGGAAGTACTGGGGTGATAGCTCCTACCCAATAGATGACGTTAGCTAGAGAGTCTGAGGATTCTTAATTGACGGGAGCATCTCATACTGGTAGACCAATTAGGAATGAAATAATGCGGCCAATCCTCAAAAAAATTATGATAATCGAATGTGTGGGTTTGTCCGCAAAATGCAATAAGTACACTTTTTCATTAACATCATTCAATAGCTAGCCCATTCCACTCATGTTCCCTGGGGGCCCGACGGCAATATTAAACATAACTAATTTACTTATTCAAGGTTCAGAGCCATGTGGAATGCATTGTTATGGGGTGTTCAAATCTTCCTCCATTACAAGTCCACTTTCTTAGTCAATCAATTATGGATTGTTTATAGATCTGAGGAGGTAGAATCACAGAGGAAATTCATCATCACAAGCAACACACCAATGTTTTCCTCCATTTCAGGGACTTTACGAACCCGACATCCTCCCATGTGTCACGGGCTACGGCTAGGTACGATTTACTGAAGCCGTTAAGCTTATGTACGAGAATATAAATCTGTTGCAGTGAAGGTCGCAGTTCTCTGTGGGTGTACATCTGTATGTGTACACTCACTTGTGTATCTATAGACGGCTTCGATGTGTGTGCGAGTTTACTGTAACGAGATTTATGCATGCGTGCATGATCTCTGTGAGTGTGTTAGTGTGTGTGTGTGTGTGTGTGTGCATTCTAGTCCTACAGAAGCGTAAGGCCAGTAATGTAGGAAGTAAAAGCTTCCATTACCAGGAAATACAAATCTGCTTCTGGGGTTGCGTAAATAAGGCTGATCTACTAGACAAATGCTTACATTCCTCCCTGCGTTAGCGGCCATCAAACATTTATAGCCATGTTATGTAAACCCTAACCATGCCTTCCCTACAAATGAGGAATGCCATTTTGCTCTTTCTCAAATGTTTTTATTATATTAATGAGGGGTGTAAGGATTTACGACGAGAAAGCGAGAGTTGTGCGTGACCCAGTTCAACATGTAGTTCAGCTTGGAAAGAGGTGGTAGCCAAAACATTGTTAAGTGGCTCTGCATATTGCATGCCTCAAACACAAGATGATGAATCACTAATAGGACAAGTGTGATTTGGCTCTATGCTTGCCTTGTCATTATGAATATGATTTAGCAAATTGTTTCCTTGTTAAGACTTAATAAGTACATATTTGCAGGTTCAATAGACAGTGGATATTTTGTATTGGAAAATTATCAACAAATACTTCATAATGATGGAAACTTCCATTGAAATAGTCATGCAACCACTGTTAGGTAGGAGTTCTTCATTTCTTCTTTGTCACAGCTAGGCCGAAAAGAGCCCCATATAATATGTGAGGGGAGGCTCTTCAAAATGTCAGACAAGACTGCAAACACTGGATTAATTGATGACTTTGGCTGGAATCTAATAAAGTAGCCGCAGAGGCACTTTGTCATAGTACATGAAGCAGGACAAACTGACATGCTGATGAAATTACCGAATACACAGCCTGGCCATGTCATCACAACAAATTTGTCTTGTTCAAAAGTGGAGGGGATTACTATGAGACAGCCATGCATTGCTATGGGGTGTTCAAATTTTCCTCCCATACAATATGAGACAGCCACAGCAATGCAAGCTGAGAGACCATGCTGGAGATGGAAGTGAAACTCTGACAGCTCTACACTATTAATATATTTCAAAGACACTAACATGCAGTACCCATAGCAGGACACAGATTTATGTGTGTGCCATAATTGCATGCCCTCTAATGGCATAATGGCTCCGGGCTTAGCCTAAACATTAATGGTAGTATAGGTTATTCCTAGATAAATAACACCAACAACGACAAAAAAACATTAGGTTACTCCACTGACAGGAAGACCGTTTTTATTGTACCTCATGTCTCGGGGATACCCATCACACACACACACAACGAAACCCTTTTAGAGTCACATCACAGACATGTTGTCAAGACAAAATGTCAGACGGATGTGGAGTGCTGAAGAAATGGGGGCTTCAGACATGGGGGATAGTTATTTTATCTACCGGTCTGTAAAAATGACTCTAGGGTCCTGTAGATGACAGAGAAAGCATATCCTGGTCACGTAACCAGTCAGTGTAAAAAAAAGAAGTTATTGTTCCATTCTGACAGTCGCATGTAAACAGCTTGTGTTTAACATGTTGAATACTACCAATACTAAGATAGTTTTGCCTTCTTAAAGGTTAGCTCAAACACAACTGCAAATCTGGACCTCAAAATGACAAACACAGGTTTAACCGTGGTCAACGAACGCAAATAAAAGTAGTGCTCGTTTAAATTCAGCATCATACAGGCATACAGTAACATCTTTCTTGTTTGCAGGTGGCCTTAAATCAATGCCGTCTCACAAGGCTTGGAGCTGTTAGCCCGAGGAGGGATATTTTTAACAGAGCTGCTAAACCACTTCAGGTGCTGCCCAGATGTTGTGCTCTGCAACAGTAATAAACATTTTGGGTGACTACGTTAGCAGCGGTTAAGCCTGGGCCTCAGACGCTGTTTAGAAAAGACTGGGCCGAGACAAGCCATCTCCTGTTTACCAAAACGGCTCCTTCCTCAAAGCAGTTTACACTGCAGGCTATAGGGCAAAACATCCTTTGGATTTGTATTCAATCAAGTTCACTCCGGTTGCTATATGTAAAAACAAAACAGTCAAATTGACTGCTACTTAATGCTACACTTTTGTTCTACGGCGCTAGCAAATAACTTGACATTTGCAAATGCTTTGCATTCATCACACACGGGTGTGTGATTGCATATAAAACAGGGTAAATTGTGCTACATCAATCCAATCTTGATGAGGAATGGCACACGCAAGATACAAATATTTCCGTATATAGGGGTTGCATATATTGGGGTAAGAGAGAGACAGGCATGTTCAATTGCCACAGAAACATTTCAAACTGACAGCCAGCCATGCACATTCAATAGCTGTAGAGGAGGGGATTCAAGTTTGACATAAATGTATTTTAAGTGTTTCTTCAATGATGTTAAGAGGTACAATACAAACATAAATATAACAGGTTAAAAACAAGCCTACTCATTGAAACACATTCTGCATTTTTTAAGGCATTAGATGTGGCAGACATGACAGTGCATCACAGCACCAATACTGTATATATCTTAAGAATTAAGTCACCATACTTATCCTAAATGTGTCCTTTCACAGTTAAAGAAATAAAAATAACACAGAAATGGACACAGAAAAAAAAGATTTCCTCGTCTAAGGTGTGTCCTAAACAATAGGAAACAGTTAGTCAAAATGGCTGCAAACAATGTGTCCAGAGAGAGACGATTTTCCTTCGCACAGACCAAAACTGTCACTACCAGTTAGGAGCCATCTAGTCATTGACATTGCCAGCTCAGTGGGGGGTCTGGGCTGACTTATTGAATTTCAACACAACTAGGCTGATATAAATGAAAAGCCTCAGGGGTTGCTCATCAACAGAGACTAGAAGCAAAAAACTGAAAAATGAAATACAAACTGATATACTTTAACGCTGGTTTTACAGCATGGAGATCCCTTTTCCTGTTTATCTGTCTAATGTTGGAGATATGCCTGGGAAGGGAAGAGTGTTTGTGTGTACGAGTGTCTCACACACTGTCTGACTGTCATGTTTGAATGTGTTTGAGACCATGCACACAAGCATGCCGTGTTTATGCATCTTTGCATCCCTAAGTGCAGTGTATTTTGTGTATTTTCGCCTGTTTTGCTCAGCACGTAGCCAGGCCAACTCTATATCAGACCACCAGCCAAGCTAACACCCCCCCTGGTATAAACAGAGAAAGGCCTGTTTCATTACAGGTAATTGAGTTGTATCTGAAACAATGCTGATTGCATTAGGGCCCTTAATCATGTTAAAGTGTCTTATTTTATCCTCGGGAACTTAGCTCATTCTTCGCTCATTTGTAGCCCGACCTTCCACAGAGGTCGTTGCCAGGGGAGACTGTGGCGCCGCGGGGAGTGGCTGCTCCCGTTACAAAAGCACAGATAAATTTGTTGTCACGTCGACCGTGAATCTCTCTCCCTCTCTCTCGGCCCCTTATCAGAGAAGAGGGGAGGAGGAGGCGCAGAGGGTTGGAGCACTGGAAAGAGCTTTAACAGAGCAATCTTTCTGATGTCACAGGAGTGAAGTCTTGGAAAATAAGATCCTGCCAATCAAATCTAACACATAATGACAAAGTCCAGCTGTGATTGGAGGGCATGCATATCTGTGGCTATCCTGAAAGACATCTGCCAGTTTTGTTTAAAAAAAAACCTCCACCTAGTGTTAGCCACAGAATAAGCAGGTCATCTGCCGGCTCCACAGGCCAGTCAGATAAAGGAGAGAGAAACATACCCGTACCCTTACAAACTAGATGATGGACAGATAGATAAGGCTCTGAGGGATAATACTATCCTTTCAGTACTCTCTCTCTCGCTCTCTTAGCTCCTTCCATCTTAACACACTCTGTCCCTCCTTACATTTACTTCTTTGCCACCTCTGTCACCACTCCTTCATTTTCTCCCTCATTCATCCATCCCTCCCTCTCTCTCTCTCTCTCTCTCTCTCTCTCACCGCTTCCCTCCTCTTCTCCAGCGATCTTTCCTCCCTCTACCTTTGTCTGCACCTCTCATGGCAAACACATTTCAGCGGGGGCTCCATTGTGCGAGCGGTGTGAGAGTGGGGCCTGGTGGTGCTCTTATCAGGGAGCTTTGGCAGCACATCTGCAGATGCTATCAGTGCCTGTCTGTCTGTGGCTCTGCTGCGGCTCCAGTCCTGCCAGGAAGCTTAGGGAGAATCAAGAGGGATGTGAACAGTAGAGGGGCTGGTTGGCCAGATGAATAGAGGAGCAAAAGAGAGGGACAGGGGGATGGTGGGATCTAATTAACACCAACTGGACGAGAGTTTGTAGAGGGAAGGGCAACACATACGAGATGAATTGGAGCCCCAAATGGAGAAACTAGGATTTATGGGATGATAAAAGTACTGTCAATAGAGACTCAAGGAGAAGCTCCCCCATATGAACACACACTAGCTGGTAAGCAAGGACAGAGTACATTGAATGGATATTGTATAGGCTGTGAATGAAGAATATGAATCAATGACTATTCAGAGTGAAGTAGATCATTGAAACCGTAATGTCTTAGTTCAGCTTCCTCATTGAATAACTCTTACGGCCCGATAGTAAGCTCTAAAAGTCCAGAATACCACAAGCGGACAATCCTTACTGATAAAAAAACATATACGAGGGCTACATACATGTTTCCCTTTGAAATTAATAGCAAACCAACAATGGTATCTTAAAAAAATGTTTTATCATGTGCTAATATGGTTGTGTATGTGTGCGCGTGCGTGCGCATGTGTGCATTTTTACACGAACTGGCAGGTAGGCAGGAGCAGATGTTTAAACCAGAGTCGATGTGGAGACACAGATGTGGCGCAGTGCAGCGATGTCCCTCTCTGCGGCGGCGAGCATTCATCATCATTTACCCCGTCTAGGGCATGATGAGCTGGTAAATTACTGTCGGGTAGTCCGAGCTCACACATGGCGTGTTTGGCAGCCTTTACCGCACCTCAACCACTGACAATAGTCCCAGTGATACAGAGCCCGTGGTCTGTTTTCCAGGAGCTGGACGTTAATGACTGGAATATCTACCCATAGATCTGCATAGCGTTTAAAACCCCCCTGCTATACGCAGGAACAGAGTTAATGTCTTTACAAGTTAGTCTGTGAAAAATGCTCGGGGTGTGTGTGTCTGCGTGGGTGTGTATTCCACACATGGAAAGCACTTAAGTCCGATAGAGTAGATGGAGTGCAAACAAGACTTAATGTCCTAAAGCTTTTCATACATAGCACTACTTAACAAAAAATGACATCCAAAACAGAATGTTATATCAAATAATCACATGTAATCGTATGGGTATGTCCTGGTGTTGAAAAGGCGGGGTGTCTAAAAATAAACTGCGAACGGAAGGAGAAGGGATCAAACCTGAGTGTTGGCAGGGGTGAGACAGTCTGTGGAAGTGTTATTCACCGTCTGGCAACTAAGGACAAGCTTGGCGTGCGTGTGTCGGTGCATGCCGGCGTGAGTGTGTTCACAAGTTTGTGTGTTCTTGTAACATGTGAAGCTCTGCAGCTGCCGTTAGCGACAAGAACGACAGCAGTAGGAGGGGACGCTCTGAATATTTCTCACCTTGCATACCCGTTAACCCTTAAGGCAACCAGAGATTGGATACAAACACACACACAAAACGTCACACATCCATCCCGTAAACACGTTAACACACACAGATCTGAAGCATAGTAAATTGAAAGCCAAAAAACCCCCTCGACCCATATTTTTATACATAAACCCTCACCTGGATGCCCACACAAAAACGCTGATCCTAACATGCCTCCGACCACCTCTACTGGTCCCTGAAATGTTGACACCTCCACTGCCAGCCTGGGCCAATCACAAGGTGGCCCCCGCTGTGAGGTGAGAGAGGAGGAATTCCGACACCCTCCCCGGGGCGCTGGCACACAGAGTTCAGAACAGCCCAGTTAAACGCGGACTCTCTCTCTCTCTCTCTCTCTCTCTCTCTCGCTACTTCATATTCCCCACAGTAGCCTTCCTGTCCCTTTTCTCTTGCTGTCTTTAACAAAACCCCTTGCTTTTTTCTCATTCATTTATCTATCACTCCTACGCACAGATACACACTCTGAACACTCTCCAACATGCATGTACACACACACAAACCCACACACACACACAGTCTCACTTTTGTTCTGAAATGTCACGCCCCTGCCGATGAAGAGCGTGGTTTGAGCAGGACGGAGCACGTTCTGACAGCTCCCCTAACAGGATTTGTTTCATATGGAAAGCTTGCTTGCTGCTCGTTTGAGTCCCGCTATTATTTACTTCCCTGCTGCGTCCAAGAAAACACAAGACTCTTGTAACATGGCAACAGTTGCCTTCTTCCACCGCCCCCCCGCCTAATTCTATTAGTTCTGAGCAACCTAGTGTATTTCAATGAGTGCAACCACACAAATACAAATCAGTTTCATACTTAAGGCTATCAAACAAACACAATGCAAAGCAGTAGTCTGTCGCTTCAGACGCCTTTGCCTCGCCAGAGTTGCCACCAGTAAAAATCAATTACTCTGATGCAAGTAAACAGGAATTGGAAAGGAAATTAGCATAGATTTGCCTTTACGAAGTGGGTCACTTTAATAAAGTCAAATTTATTCAGCTGGGAGGTGATGTCAAAGCTTGCTTGGTAAAAAGGGGGGAAAAAAAGCAGTTCAGACTTTGACCGAGGTGTTGCTCCAGACACCTTCATTTTGCCCTGGATGTGTGAGAAATGCATTGAGAGTGGGAAGAGAGCCCTCCCCTCCTCATCCCTGTAAAGTGCAAACATAGACACACACACACACACATAGATCATCCCAGAAATACCACGCCCATGGGGACCCACTAGAGTGGCGGAAAAGGGGTCTAAGAATATAAAAAAATGATTCTGATGTAAAAGAAAGTCATACTGGAAGTTCTGGCTTTCATGTGTTTCTTCCATGCACTGTTGTGCTGACGGCAAAGCTCTCTCTCTCTCTCTCTCTCAACAAAAGCACTCATGGTCACACCATATTTCTGCAATCACTTTTTAACAAAGGTCACGTATTCAGTAAAACAAAAATAAAGAAAATGCCTCAGGAACATTCTGCAATGTTTCACAGTCAGATTGTCTGAATAGTTATGAGTCACCTCTCTACACTGGTACAGCATGGATGCTCTGCTAGAATTCATAATGAGGGCTCAACTTGGAAATCACTCACTCAAACAAATCCAACATTTCTTCTTATCACCCAGGGGTGATGATGACACCATTTTTAAAGCTGGGCAAGGACAGGGGGGTTAAACCCAGAAAGGTAAATAAGAATGTTAACGTCAATTTCTTCCAGCTGTCTGAGCTTTTAAATGTTCCATGGAACAGGTGTCAAGAGAACGGACTTCAGCCGTCAGACTCAAGGATGCCGGCTGCACCACGCCAATCAAGAGGAAAACTTCCCCTTCTCTCTTTCCGCCTGCCTCTGTCCGTCGGAGGAAAATAGAGGTGTGTTTGAAAGATTTCCCTCAGGGCCAGAGGACGCATCAGAAATGTGAGTCAACTCTCTTTCAGGGTTCAAAAGGACCTCTGAAGCCCAATTTGGCTTTGAAAAATGGAAAGTTTCAATGTGAAAACCCGGCGCTGCCTCGCGTGAGGCTGAACTTGAACAGTGGTTGGGAGATGAAAGCGAAGTGGGGAGGGGGTTGTGGGGGTTACACATTCTTCCATAACCTCATAGGTATCTCTATCCAAGGCTGTGCACGCGGCGAGGAAGGAGAGACGGCCAGTGAATATCAATGAGGGGAGGGAACACAAACAAAGAGCATTGAAGTGCAGTCAGTGGGTCTTTCTTATGCAGATTGACTGAGCACAGTGAGAGAGAGAGAGAGGGATGGAGAGGCACCAGAGAGTAACCAAGAAGAGCATCGAGGCCGTTTCACACCATCTCCGCCTCTTTGAATACCACGGGGTAGACATACTGTCAGTCTGAGTCCCCCCAGATTGATTATTTTATTTGGTGACAGTACCCTCCAGGTTGAGAATGGCAGCAAAGACCCCCAATAGGTACATCTAGTTACATCAGCTGCATCCAGCTAAATATACATGTCATGCAGATCCAGCTAAGCGGTAGCTAACCTTGCAGGGTGAGTACTTAGTCATATTTCTTTTCTCTCTGAGATATTTGAATACCAAAGCAGCCAGGACTTGACAGTTCACATGTCACTGTACAGAATATTACTTATTTTCAAGTGACTTTCAAAGCCACCTCTCTGGATGTAGACATCAGCAGCATCTGGTGGGGCGACGGGAGCTTCAAAGTGAGACTGGGAGACAACTTGTCTAACTAAATGAACGAGAGAGTGGCGGTAAAAAAAAAAAGAAAATCATGAAGCAAAGTGCCAGTTTAGAATGTAGTAGCCAGCTGACAGCCAATCCTTTACACAGCCATCATGCCTACAGATCTAAACACTAGAAAAGCAAGACAAAACACAATATGCTATTCATCAGAATTATACACGAAAAAAAGTGCTTTAACAATCTGTGTGTTGTTAAATATTGTGAATAATAAGGTTAGCATTGGCTTAAAGTGGTCATTTTAACTGCATTTAATACGCCTCTGAAAAAGAAATACTGATCTAGAGGATGAGACGTTTTTAATACATTAAAAGCATTGCCTTGACTGAACAGAAAGAAGGGCACTATAGGCATGATGTTGACATGCCGGAAATCAGAGACCAACCACATCGAGAAGAGATGTGTCCTGTCAAATTCCCACTCGAGTCTTTTATGTCAACAGTGGAAGTGAGAGCTTGAGGTAAAAACTCCTCAAGTTTGGTGAAAGGCCTTGAGCAGGCAGACATCTTCATTTGTGTGCGCTGCCTATCTCACACAGGGAGATGCATTATTCATTGCGGTGAGCCGGGTTGATGCAAGGTGGGAAAAGGGTATAGGCAAAGGGTGGTGGGGATGTGGGGTGGGGGTAAGAACAGAACAGCTGAAGGAGCATGGGGAATCATCATGCACAAATGCAGTGCAAACACACCCAGTCGTCAGCTCCACTCCGTATTGAAGGTGGAATTGAGTTAATCTTCCGCCACAGTACTCGCAGTCAGCCGTCGGTTTCAACGCTTTGCAATTGAATAATTGCATTGTTGCAAGGCAATCACAAACCTGAAGGACTTTAAATTGTAAGGTCCCCTGATCTAAGCACCTGGGAATCTAGCCGAAAAAGTCCATTTACATTCCATACAACTACAGATTTCACTATAGGTTTCCATATGTGACTTAGAGATTTGACCCCAACTGCAGCTGCACTGGGACTGCATCTCTCACGGTCACCAATCGAGTCTTTTAGACTGTGACAAAGACAGGTGGTCCGACACTAACACTAACTTGAGCACTTTGAGGTTGTTTTTATGATGAAAAGCACTCTACAAATTAAATGTATTATTATCATTATCATTATTATTATTATTATTATTATTATTATTATTATTATTATTATTATTATTATTAATAATAATAATAATAATAACAGAGATGGAGTCAGCTTTGACTACACAACTCGCATACCTGGTCAATGTGCTCCAAATAGA
>JAVQIZ010118099.1:0-7500 GCA_036023535.2 Galaxias brevipinnis
ACACACACACACACACACACACACACACACACATACACACAAGCACTCATACAAATGAAAACACACAGACACACACATGCAGGCAGGCACGCAGAGAAAGACTGATTTCACATAGCCATTATGAGTGCTCAGAGTGCAAAGTGAAGAAACACTCACACACACACACACGCACACACACACACACAGACACATAAAGAATGATCTATTCCAACCTGTCTAGCTGTGGCTCACTCCTCTAGGAGTTGTTCAATCACCTTAAGCTTGTGATTTCATTCTACCTCTGTTTTTTTCCCCTCCATCCCTCCCTCCCTCTATTTCCTCTCTCCTCACCTCCCTTCTCCATCCTCACCTCCCTTTCCCACCCCTCCCTCTCTTCCTCCCTCACCCTCTATCTTTCCTCCTCACCTCCCTCCGTCCCTCACCATCCCTGCCTTACCCTCTCTACCGCTCTCCCTCTCTCCCTCCCTCCCTCCCTCGCGGCAGGCTGACGAGGCAGAACTGGAGCACCTGCACCGTCTCCATGACAGTGTGTACCAGCAGGCTCAGGACTGGTACCAGCGGCTCAACGGACGGATCCGAGAGCAGATCAACCGCCAGTATGGAACCATGCCGGACAGAGAGGACGACGTACAGGTCCAGACAGCCACACACACACACACACACACACACACACACACAAACCTTTATACACACACACACAGACACAAACACACATGCACGCACAAACCTTTATACCCACACACACACACACACACACACACACACACACACACGAACCCTTATACACACACACAGACACAAACCAATATACACACACTCATACACAGCTATATATGCACACACACACACACACACACACAGCCTCTGTGTTCCATGCCTCCTATAACTGTGCTCTCCTCCTCCTCCTCCAGGCCTCCTGTAACTGTGTTCTCCTCTTCCTCCTGCTCCTTCTCCAGGCCTTCTGTAACTGTGTTCTCCTCTTCCTCCTCAAGTCCTCCTGTAACTGTGTTCTCCTCCTCCTCCTCAAGGCCTCCTGTAACTGTGTTCTCCTCCTCCTCCTCCTCTAGGCCTCCTTTAACGGTCCCTCCTGGTGCTGGTGGCTCCTCTCCGTGCTCCAGCTCGACCCGGCCTACCAGACCACCGTACTGTCCCTGACCTCCCTCAAAGACCGGCTGGGACACCTGCGCATCGTGCTTGAGTACTTCTCCCAGAGCTAGACCCCTGGCGACCTTTGAGCCCTAACCTTTTAAACCCTGACCTCTGTGCATTGTGCTCGAGTACTTCTCCCAGAGCTAGGCCCTTGGTGACCTTTGAATCTTGACCTCTGTGCATTGTGCTCGAGTACTTCTCCCAGAGCTAAACCTCCCCGGCGACCTTTAAAATCCTTCCGCCGTCCTTTCATGAGCATTGAGCTTGACCCCCGTTCCCCTTTTGACCCCGCTAGCTTGTTTGACCTCTGAGGTATATTTCCCCCTGAGAATCTCTCTGTTTTTTTTTTCTTTCTTGTTTTTTTTTTACTAATGGGGATGTAAAATTAGGGTCTGATTTTGTGAATGTCAGCGCACTGCATTGTGGGTCTGCATCGGCTATTTCCATGGAAACTAGAGAAACAGAAGACCAAAGTGACATTTGAATGACAGCGTTCCAACCTTAAATCAGTGCTAGGAGCTACCATTAAATGTCACTGGTCTCTCTCTCTCCCTTAATAGCCCACTTTGTCCTCACCTAGTGCTGTGATGCACCCACACAGCTAATATAAATTATACTGCTTGTCGGAAAGATCCAAGATGGCGGCGCCCACACAGTCACAGTAAACAAAACAAGAATACCAGCACCGCTCAGTAAGGTTAAGATCTGTATATTACAGCTCTGTTCCCTTTTGATGTTTTTGGTCTTATAAAAGGAATATTCTCCATCTGTGGCAAAAACCTAACTGGCTTGCTATCCAAATCGAGCCTAGTCCTTATTCTGTGGTATGGTTTACATCATGAAACAGACTTTGACTCTCAAAGCACTTGACTCATCAATTCTAGTCGGATAATTTAAGCCAGTCGGGGTTGTTTAGTTAGACTTTTTTTGTCACCGTAAAGTTTGTGAATAACGGATTTATTTGTTTGAAATACCTCTAAGTCTTACAAAGATCTCCCAAAATAAGCGCACAATATCGCTTAGCCATGACTTTGTGTCTTGTGCATATTACTTTTAAAATTGTTCTTTTGTTCCTTTTGTTCAAATCTAGTAGCCTGTGGGTTTAATTTTGTGTTGAATGCACACACAATTGTTAAGTGATACACAAATACTTTCATCCCTGCATTAGCTCTAATAATATTTGTAACACAAATTAGAATTTGTTTATTGCACCTTTTTAATCTATTTGTTGAAACTTGTTGGCTGGGTGAAATCGTTATTATTTATAAATGAATGCTGCTTGTTTGAGCTCTCGTCCGAAAAGTTCCTCATCAAAAAACGTCTAATTTATATTTTAATAATAGTTTATTCTAATTCCTTAAATTAGAATAAACTAGGTATAATACTACCTGGATTCGTTCATCTATATGATCAAAGTGAAAGACTCCATAATGATTTGAGTGCAGCAATGGATTAACTGAATTATTACGCTCAAGTGAATTGAACAAAGCCACTGATTCAGAGTCCAAGAAAGAGAAAAGCATTTGCCGTCTCCGAGTGAGCATGCGCACACGCACACACACACACACACACACACACACACACACACACACACACACTCACGTACACACACGCACACATTTTCACATAGGGATCTTCATACATGCCATGATGCATAGACCGTGGATTTGTATGAAGTCCTCCCTCCCTCTCTCTGAGTGTGATGGTTCCCTGCAGTGCTGAAATACATTGACGTGGCCATGCTGAAGACTGGTTGACTCTCAAAAATCCCGTCCTGGCACTGCTGTGTAAAATACTGTGGTGCAATATTACAGAAGGTGCACGGCTAGAATGGGACCTGTTTTTCTGGGGGACCTTGGCTGGGACTTTTCTAACGTTTTCCGACTTCTCTTCTATTTATATCTAGAATGAATATGTGTGGCTGGAAAAGCTATGTTTTTTTTAAATTATTTTATTATTAAAGTTAAAATTATTTGTTAGATCATTTGATGGATTATTTGATGGAGTGCAGAGGAAGGGAGTTCTGCTGTGATTGAGTTAAGAGTCAAGTCAGCTCTGGTAACGGCCCCACCATCTACCTCTGGCGCCCCCTGTCTGTCTGTACGACCCTTTTTTACCACCTAAAATGGTGCCTTTTGAGTGCCCTGGTCTGGACCTTGTAAGATTTAGGAGAGAGGGGGTATGTGATGTTTTTGTGGATTACTTGTATGTTGTTTTAATGTTAGTAGCACATTCCAAGGAATGTTGAATCCACAATGTTACACATGATTGATGAACTAACAGGCTTGTAAAAAAAAAGGTTCAAATTCTCTTTTTTTTTACACAGTGATTGTGTGCCATATACTCCATTCTTTCATGTGTGGTTTGAAGAGATTTAATTCATGAAAAGTGAAAAGAATATAGCCTACAAAGTAGACTTCACACTAGTAGGAATGTGTTTTGTAAGCTGGAAAAAAGATAGTTTACCAGTGCCAGCAATGTTTTTGTTGTTTGTTGTCAGTGCACAGGGCAGCTCTAGTACTTGTATGCTGTTGTAGATATGGTGTACATAGATCCACTTTCTGGGTCAACAGTTTGAGTGTGGGCATCTTTGCCGTTGATACACAGAGAAACTATCATTACCCCCTATCACCACCCACTAAGTTAAGGCTTCTGTAAAGACAGTTAGTATGGCATTGACATCTACAAATTGATTACTTACGAAAAATGATAATGTAAAAGTAAGTCACACTTTTAAATAGATATATAGATAGATCTTACTTTATTCATCCTGAGGGACATTTTTGCCTCACAGTAGATACTGTATGTAAACAAACATCAACAACAGACAGGAACACTCAACTTTAGACAACAGTTATACAAAGTAGTGGATGCATTGATTAACGCTTTGCTTTATCCAAGGCATGAGCTTTCAGAGCACAAGGCCCAACAACACACATAAAAACATCAAAAAACAAACAAGGAAAAGATCTCCAGACACATTTATTTTTATAGTCTAAAAGAGACGTCTACCAGAAAACTGGTCTAACAGGCAAACAGGTCTATTTTTGAACTGTTATCACTGAGAAAATCCTACAATATGAATTTTAATATAAATCATTATCTTGACTATAGACTATACTAAGATACTGTTAATTAGTAGATTGGTAGTTTGAGATTAAGTATGGGATTGAATAAACTTGGTTTCCGGTAACAAAACATAAAAAAGGGATTTGATCTGTATTTTTAATTTCGTCTTCTTACTATAGCGGATAGGAGCTTGCCAGACTTTCCATGTCCAGATGTTAGTCAATTACAAATTTAACAATCTAAACATGTTGGACAAAATACATTGAATTTACAATTGCTTAGTCTAAATCATCAGTCTCAACTATATATTTTGTAATGAAAGTTTTTAGGTTATGGGGGCTTCAGAATGTTATCACCTAAACTAAAAATATCCCTACATCTGGGAATAAAGGATATTTGCTTTAATTATTTTGGGGTGTGTGTATCAAGTTGTCGATTGAGATAAGTTTATAGTCCCCTCTTGAACACAAATAATACCCTTGGAAAAGACCTCTTTTGTTCACATTGTATAATCAAAGTGCATGTTTTACTTTGCTACCTTTCAGAGGTAGTTTATCAGTCACTATTTCTTCAATGTCTTTTATTATTCTTATTTGGTTGTCTTTGGACAGAAATTGTATAGTTTTGTTTGTTCATTTTATTTTATTTTTGTTAAATTGTTAAACGACGCTACCTACCATATTTGTGCACAGGAGGAGCGGGGGTCAAATAGGA
Organism: Galaxias brevipinnis; assembly: GCA_036023535.2. NCBI lineage: Eukaryota > Metazoa > Chordata > Actinopteri > Galaxiiformes > Galaxiidae > Galaxias > Galaxias brevipinnis. The sequence continues at coordinate 4,933 of JAVQIZ010118099.1, forward strand.
GGGGGTGTTTGCATAACCTGGTGCAGCTGTGGCCTTATTTCGTAGAGCCGTAGTCGCGCGCGTTTGTCATTGTCCCGCTAGCGAGTGCCCCAGATACCCTCAGACGTTCTGTAACCTGCTCATGTGCCCCCTTGCGGCGGCTGTCTGTACACATGGCTGCCACTTACACACGGCAACATATTAATGTTTACGTTGATGCCGTAATGCCATGAATAATCTTTGACAGGTATTTTGGTTTCTGAAAAAAAAAAGTGTAATTGTGATGCTGAATTATTGGGTTTTAAAACTTAGAAATAAAGGAATATGAAAAACAACTTAAATTTGAATATTATTTTCTTCAGAAACATCTTCTTTGACTTTCTGACTGTGGTCGTGTTGCCTTTCGTTCAAGACTGTGTTTCTTGAACCGGACCTTTTTCTTTCTGGTATTAAAAAAAAAAAAAAAAAAGCATTTATTTTCATGCTTGTGTTCAAGGTAAATGTCCACCGGAGTGTTCATTAAATTTGAGTAGCTTATTAGCCTACAGCGTTAAGGAAATCTATGGAGAGTGAAACGTCAATAGAAGTAAATAAAGTTCTGCTAATGATTTGTAGTATATCCACACAAAGGCACAATAAGCCAGTTAGGGACAATCTTACTGCATCTATGAAATCATTATCATGGAAGTAACAACAATACTTTGATAAAAAAAAAATGTCCCTAGTATCCACTCCTGTTACTAAGGGTGACGACATTCATGCACCTTCAGCATTTAACATTTAACATTTAACAACTCGATCCTGAAAAAAAAAGTGTAGTGAAGCATACCATCTTGCAGACGATGTTTCCGTCCCGCGCGGAGGACATAGTCTCGATACCCATCTTCTCCAGCAGGAGTCAGTATACATCTATGCTAGACGGAGCTGGTTAATCTCCATACCTGACCACCACTACTGTATACTACAAACGGTTGGTTGTTTGATGTGAATAAAAAAATATGTTGGTAATTGTTGAGAGACGAAGAAAAAAGGTTCAGGATATGTAGGCCTAAATTAACCTTTGTTACAAGTTATATCCACACTCAGGGTTCAGTCCTGTGCGTTCGTGTGCGTTTGTGTGTGAGGGTGTTTACCTGTGTGCTCATTAGTGAGTCAGGGAAAATATGAAAATGAACGAGGCCTGCCGAAGCCTGTTTCGGATCCGACGTGCATTGCGTGTGAAGCAGGGCAGATGAAAAGCGTGTTGTGGGGCTTTCGAGTGCGTCGTTTGAATGCGGCTTCTGTGCCGACATCAAAGTATATTAGAGGAGAAGAATACCACTGCCTTTTTTTCTTGACTCCACTGATCTATCGGCTCGTGGCCGCTCACTGCTTGTGTGTGACAAAGTAAGGATGACAGGCGTTTTGCGCAAGTTATTACTACTTACTATGTGTGAGTGGGAGTGAATGTACGAGTATATTCACATTGTGTAACATGGGTCTTATTGAGACATTTTCATAGTGAGAAAGAGAGAGAAAAGTGATTGTGGGTACCTTCTACTTTTGCACTTATTTTCTCCAAAAGGTATGAAATAAAGGAACCACGTTCTGATTGGCTGGTATAGAAGGCTTGATGTTCCAACACTCAGAGGGATTAACAATTATGAGTGGAAGGGGGTGCTTTGAGTGGAAAACATCCTGCTTACATTCCTCTACTCTCTACAGTACACAGTTAAGACTGCCACAGATAGGAGGAGTGAAGAGGGGATGGAAATAGAGAGAGGGAGGGAGGAGGGGAGGGAGATAGGAGAAAGAGAACTCCAGTCAAGTTTGTTTGTTTTTTTATTGCGCTCAATTGGCTGCTTCTTTGAGGGATTATGTGGTTTTGAGATGATGAGAGTGTGTGCGTGTGTGTTTGTGTTTGTGGGAGAGAGTGACAGTCAGAGAGAGAGAGAAAGTGTGATATGTGTGTGTGTGTAAGAGAGAGAGCGGCTGATAAACCTGTTGACACATTCCTGTCTATGCGTATAATCCCTTTTTTAACGTGTTGGTAAATCCTCGAGAACCTCCCTCTGCCTTTCTGTTTTTTCTCCCAAGAGTCTTTGGTAAAACCATCAGCCTGTCAAATGGCTCTCTGTTCAGACCGCTGCAAAACAAAGTTAGGCACAGTCGTTTGTTGCTTTTCATGTGCTATCTTCTTGACAGAAATTACTTTGTATACTTTACTGTTTCTACAGCAGACTGAAGTTGTCACAGAAGATGGACGACCGCTAAGATGACACATTGCTAGCACACAACAATGCTAATAGGACACACCGCTAACAAGACCAGTAGCTACACGACTCACAGCTAGCAGAACAGACAGCTAACAAGACACATCGTTAACACAACACACTGCTAACTTGACACACCGCTCACATGATACACACCTAAAAGACATATCGCTATCAAGACACACTGCTAACATGAAACACAGCTAACACAACACACACCTAGCAAGACATATCGCTAACGATATCCGCTGACACGAAACACCACTAACACGACACACACCTAGCAAGACATATCGCTAACAAGACACACCGCTAACACTTGGCAAACTTTAGGTTT
>JAVQIZ010118099.1:10000-11291 GCA_036023535.2 Galaxias brevipinnis
AACTGGAGGGGGGGGCGGGCACACTACTTTGGGATTCTGTCTGCAGTAACTCTGTTTGCCTCGACGTCGTCACCGTGGATACCGACCCGTCGGCCCTGGTTACCGTCGCTCTGGTAATCTGCACACCAGGCGTTTTCTAATTAGGACACCGCTGGACGCTGGCATCCTGTTTATTCAGTCTGAGTCTGAGGTGTGTGTGTCTGTGTGTGTGTGTGTGTGTGTGTGTGCATGTGTGTGCGTGTGTGTGTGTGTGTGTGCATGTGTCTGTATTTGTACTTATCAACAGTGCGTGTTTGCATATTGTGCATCTTAACAATTGTAACAATGTGCCAGCTTTATAATACAGATGCACAGCACTCACACACACTGCTAGCACCAACTGCACATGAAAAGATGTATTTCTGTGTGTGTATCAAAAACATTAGTACTATCACAAATAAAAATGTGCGTAAATGTGCTTGTGTGTGTGTGTGTGTGTGTGTGTGTGTGTGTGTGTGTGTGTGTGTGTGTGCATGTGCCCAAGGCATGTTCAACTATTCAAAACGACTCAAATAAAGAGAAGAGAAGAAAACAGAAGAGAACAGGAACAGAACAGAAGAGAAAAGAGGAGAGGAGAGGAGTGCAGAGGAGAGGAGAGGAGAGCAGAGGAGAGGAGTGCAGAGGAGAGGAGAGGAGAGGAGAGCAGAGGAGAGCAGAGGAGAGAAGAGGAGTGAAGTCTTTCTTTTGTTCTTCCTCCAGCAGCGTTGGGGGTTTGTCTGAATGAGACTGAGAGTCTTCCTCAGGCCGTTGACTCCCAGACCCCACGCCTGTGACTTTGACTGCCTGCCTCTGATCCTTTTTAATGCATACCATTTCCATAAATTCACCCCCTCTCCTCTCATCATCCCCGAGCCGTGTCTGAGCGCAGAGGGCACTCCGTGCTCTTTAATCACTCTCATCTTCATAGAGGAGACAGCAGACCACAAGGTTATGATCTGGGAGAAAAGGGAAGAAGAAAAACCAAAAAGGGAAAGAAAGAAGGAAAGAAGGGAAAAAAAGAAAGAAAGAAAAATGCACTCTGCCTGGTAAAGTGTCCGGGCTTAATTGATACACGCTGCTACCACCCACAGGCTGCCTGAGGTTAGTGCGGCGTGCCGTTCAGACAACCCAGGAAGTGAACGATGAGTGAACTGACTTCAAACGGAGTGACAGCTGGGCCGTCATCAGAGAGCTGCCCAGGCTGGGAGAGACCCACTGGTCGGCCTGGTGGCTAACCCTGGGGGCATCTCTGGCACTGAGGGCGGGGGGTGTA
>JAVQIZ010118134.1:0-28104 GCA_036023535.2 Galaxias brevipinnis
CCCCCCCCCCCCCCCCCCCCCCCCCCCCCCCCCCCCCCCCCCCCCCCCCCCCCCCCCCCCCCCCCCCCCCCCCCCCCCCCCCCCCCCCCAGTTTTGTCGCAGCGCAACCAAAGCCATTCTGACGAAAGGGTGACGGCGGAAATCTCATGGCACGCGTGTTTGCAGATCGCCATCGGTCAGCGGGTGCCAGTTGCAGGTCCTGTGCGTCTCCCCTGTGGCTCCACAAGGAGACCAGGACAACCCCCGGCCCGCTGGGGACACTCGTAACGCCCTCCCGGCAGGTCGCTCCAGCCCCCCCGCTGGGTCTCTACCGAGCGGCTGACCTGCTGACGTGACGGGCCGCGGTCCCCTCGGTAGCCACAGAGAGAACTGTCCCGTCCTCCTCAGCCTGAACGCCGCTGGCTGGCTGGCTAATTGATGTTTTATTTTGTTTGGAGGAAATGTTTTGACGCGACGCCAGAAGTGGACGTTTTCGGGGCGAGTTGTCCTCTCTGGCGTGCCCTTTGTGTCAGAGGAGAGACGGCTTGATGTATCACACGTGGGAGGCTTGGGGATTTCAAGGCGAGCGGGAGTTTGGACAGAGGTTATTTGATTTACCCTCCTACTAGTAATCACCTGCTCTCAGGGGGAGACGTAATAAAACGGGGCGTGTTGTAATGACGGGGTGTTACTACAGGTGTCTACTTGTCATCTGTGAAAGTTTAGTCGTAGGCAGGGGTGAGATAGGAAGGAGATGCTCGGCGGAGAGAAGGGATGGAGAGAGAAAGGGAGAGAGAGAGGGAGAGGGAGAGGACACCCTCTGCGTGAGACCTCGACACATCAAAAAGCTCGCGCTATTCAACACTGCCAGCCATTGGGCCGGCGCTATTGAACATTTTGCTATTGAGCCCATTACTCTGGGCGGTGATTTATGGCTGGCCGTCGCCCAGTAATAACCCCAGTGGCTATTCACAAACACTAAAGCACGCTGAATCAAATCATACCCATGTATTGCTCAATTAGCACTGCCACCTCGCTTGCTTTTATTTTCCGTGCTCCCATCGCTTTCCTGCTTCGCGTGGAGTGTCGTTGTGATACGGCTGAGGAACACCACAGGGGTGTGCGGGATTATATTCCCTGGCAGACCATCCATCTGTGCAGAAGGGGTAAACAAAAGAGCAATAACAGCTCGAGAAAGATAAGCATTTGATTCATTCCCATTGCCCCTTTATCACTTGCTTTTACAATTACCTAGAGTCAAGGTATTATTTCTTCAAAGACACTTTGCGTTCGGTGAGTATGTGTGTGTAGAGTCGATGGGTTGTTGGCTTTGACAAGAATGGAATAATAAAGCAATTGGCTCGAGGTCGAGGTATCGAATGAGCAAGCAGTTGGAAGCCGAATAACGGGGGCTGTTTTTTTCTCATGTCGCGCAAAAAAAAAGAGAAAGCACTCCATAATATCCCTGATTGACAGTGTGCCTTTGGAATGGTGACAGAAAAACGTAGCGTATAGAACTTAAATTGCGTGGCTGTGGCAATAGGCTGCGCTTAGAGTTGGCGTTGCGTAACTGTCATTAACATCACTGAGCACGGAGGAGGGACTGTAACGTTCACCCTGCTGGCTTCAAAGGTCAGCGTTCGTTTTGACTGGTTGTCATGACAACAACAACTTTTCTTTTTTTTTGTTTGAAGGTATGAACCATGCATTGGAGACATTGTGTAACATGTAAACGACATTTGATTTAGTCTTTCTAGTACACACAGCAGGCTAAAGGGGATTCCTATGCAGACTAGTAATTTCTGCTGTTTCTCTGTGTGTGTGTGTGTGTGTGTGTGTGTGTGTGTGTGTGTGTAAAAAGATGTGTGTACTGTGAATACACAGAATGTGTGCATGCCAGTTTTGGTGATAAGTGACCGTGTTGGTCAGAATGAATGTGGGGAGTTGAGCGTGTCCACTTCCCAATGACTCAGCCTATATGCAACCTGCACCACTTGCACTAGCAAAGCCATTACACTAATTTAATTACCTCCAAGTTCCATATTTCTTCACTGGATGAAAAAAATTTAAATTCCTGAAAGCAGCTCACTTCTCATTAAGCAAATTAATTCATGGCAGAGCTTGAAATGAATCGGGCGAGTTGGTCAAAGGGCTGTTGTAGGTGCTGGTGCAACGGCATGATGAAAACACGAAACATTGCAATTGTGCCCCTAAACACGTTGTGCTTTCACAGTGTATGTATCGGTCTCTTAATGATACAGGGCGCTTTTTTTTCACGCTGAACCTGCAATATAAAATCAATTGATTCGGAGAACGTATGTGTTGTCGCAGGGAAACAGCGTAGGATGTCCTCTCTGATCTCACCACGTTGTACCATGAAATCTCCAACTCACTCTAAAGCTCTGGGACATGTTCCCGGGAGGAATCTAAAATGGCAACAACCCTTTGAAGTCTTTCAGAAAAAAAGGGCTTTCATAAAGAGCATCTCCGAGAAGTCCTCAAGGAGTGTTGTAGGAGTGTGCTTTAGGAGTGTGCTTTAGGAGTGTGCTGGAAGTCGGCTGCTACCACTCCTTTCTCTACTTGTGGACTGTTGTATGGAAGAGGAGCAAAACTGTGTGGGGGGCCCTATCAAAATATTTCACTGTATTCAATTGAAATGCTCCTTGGCCTCTAAGCCCCTGGAAATACACTGGGAGTTGTAGTCTTAAAGTACTGTTTAGTCGCCCTGGTTGTTATCTGACTGAAATATCCTTCCATAATCGTTGCCCATCCATGGCCGTTGACCATGGCTTCATGCAGCCACAACCACAACATCTATTCATATTTCACACACACACACACACACACACACACACACACACACATACACAGGTGTACACACACTTCAGCAGTAAGCCTTAGTCCCACTGGCTCTCAGCTCCCTGGTAAACATGTTCACCTCGTCATCCCGCTCCCGCCATGAACGGACTTCCACACTATTAGAGGAAGGCAGCGTGCGCCGCTGTGAAGACACTATGTAAATGGCGCCCTCTATTCCTCGAGGGCCACATCAATGGCAGCGCGTCCTCCCTGGGCTGTGGCAGGACGCGTCTGAAAGACACAGAGACGGGGGGAGAGCCGGGGGAAGAGGAGACCTTCCTAGTCAGAGGAAATTGTTTCGTCCACTGATCCGGCAGGCTGGGGAATAAACAGATTTGATGTGATAAATAAGTAAAGGCGGAATCGGCAGGGGGTGGAACTTCAAACAAGGCAGAGGCGTAATTTCATATTAGTCTAGCTGTCTCTTCATGTTTTCCAAACCGAAAGCTACGGTCGCTGTTTCACTGCAGCGGAATACGGCCTTCCCCTCCAACTCTTCTTCTAGTGATTAGGTGTAGCTGTACCCTCTGTTCAGTGTTGGATCCGAAGGGGTTATTGTCAACATGGTACAACTTTAATATGGAGACTCAGGGGCACCATGGAGACTTAGACTTCGCTTTTCTTTGAAGGAAAAGCCTGATAATTATCCTACATAACCGAGATCATTTATGAGGATCAAATGTATTTATTGAATGGCACAGCTCTGTTTTAATCTGTCGTTTAGGTGTAATCTGTTTTCAGCAATTAAGCCACGTGTCCAGTACAAGGAGCAAAAACAACAACCTTCACTCTGTGCAACTGTTGTCATGGACAGGGTTATTTGTAACTGTATGTTTATTGCATTTAGGTAGGCAGGTGATTTTACTGCACAAGATACCCCCATAGGTGAAAACATGGTTTTAATGGCCAATTAGTTGAACTCAGTACTGACATCATTTTCAAGCCAGCACTTTCTTTGTCATTTCCCCTTGTGTGATCTGTTAATAGGCAGGTGTAAATTGCAAGTGTAAATTACCATTTTCATTCTGTTAAAGGTAAATTAAGAGGGTTCGCCTTTAGAAACAGTGCATCATCAACCTTCTTTTTCTCTTTTTTGACACACCCACACACACACACACACACACACTCAAACACACTATGTCTCTCTCTCTCTGTCTCTCTCTTTTTCTCTGTCTCGTTCTCTTTTTCACATACAACCTACGCATGCTCCCTGAGGCCCTTAGGCCTTTATCAGAGTAATTCCCGGTTATGGCAGGTGCTCCGGGCTCCATTCAGCCCCCTGCTCTCTGGCGCCTGGCTCTTCTGGCCTGGACCTGCTGCCTGAGGCCCACGCCTCCACTGGCTCACTCTGCAGCCCCTGTACCTACCGTTGTTTATACCCCTCCCATTGGAACAGGTTAGGAGAAGTCAAGATCATACAAATCGATCATCTGTCACAGGTTATGCTTGAGCTTGTGCGTGTGTATGTGTGTGTCTGAGTGTGTGTGTGTGTGTGTGGGTGCGTGTGTTGGAGAGCGTCTGGAACATGACATAGAAATCACACAATGCCGCACATTCAAGCAGCTCGGTGGGAGACAAACCCTCAGGATATTTATTTCGGTACAACGTCAACATTCCTGCTGATACAGACATGTGAAACATGGCTACCAATGTGCCCTGGCAAAGACAAAGCAACTGCATCTTCCTGGTTTCCTATGGTAGATACCTATGGTAGCACACACAAAACAAATGTTTGTATCACTATGTCTAAGATTGATGTGATTGGATGACGATTAGGAAACCGTTCTTGATGTAAGGTGCACGTTCGCTTAACACTGGCTGCTTTGTGATCCCTTGTGATCCCATCAATATCTGTGAATATTCAAAAGATTTGGTCTGGCTCACTTTCTTTTTCTAGAACACAATCCGATATTGCCTGTGTCGACATGTTGTCTATTTCAGTTTTGAGTCGAGACCAAGTTCACAAGACAAAAATTGATACAGTGCATAATTCATGGTGAAACCGGAAAATCTTTTACCACATAATATTACGTGTTTCCTATGTATTAAGTGTGGCTATTTTTGGGCTTGCTGTCTGCAAATGCTTTGACATATTTTGCTGTTTGATTGACAGCCTTGCGTGGCTGTTGCTGTTGAGTGTAATTTTATATGTAATAATACAATGCTTCCACGTTTTTTGCCAAGTTAGATAAGTAAAAGTTTGGAGTCAATTGTTTTATTTCAGACTTATGGCAAAGACTAAAGTTAGCAGATTGATCTTGGCTTTTAAGTCACTTTCTGTAAGCAACAGCATCTGCGGTATCTTCTGCCTCAGTGGCGTTCCGCATTTATAATCGGTTAAGTGAGGGGTTCTGTACCGCTTTTAATGCCAAAGTCAGAGGAAAAGGGTCCCCAGGTTAGCTGCCTTCTTCCTAGGCACATCATCTGAGAAATCTCCATAAAGTCTATCTTTTCATGCCCCAAAGTTTCCCCGGCTAATCTAATAGGCACATTATTCAGCCTGCATCTATTAGAGCCGCTGCTCTCCTGGATTTATAGCCCAGCTTTAAGTCTATGGTAAAGGAAGGCATTAGGGAGATGATATCGCGCTCTATGGAATAATTATCCACGCTCGTGGGAGAGTGGAGGAGAGGAGGCCGGCTTAATTAAATGCAGGGCCTCAGTTATACATCAACAGATTCCTGGTAACGGTTCACTTCCTTGTGCTGACCCTGTTTAAAGAAGCTCGCAGAGTGACATCTTGTTTTGCGGCGGTATCCTGGACATTGCATGAGTAATATAAATTTTTTAATTGAGCTACTGAAGTTGTTGGATATATTTGTTGTGTTAGATTCATGGTGACTTCTGAAATTTTTTTGGGTTGCTGTTTTTTGTTATTTTTTACTGCATTTTATACTGCAGTAGGCTACTGCTTTGGACTGGTCCCTCTAAAAATGACTTGGAGAAACGGCATGACATGTAACGAGACCCAAGAAAGGACAAGCAATGTTTGTGCCACGTTGCGGCGTAGTCGAAAAGGGAAAAAAAAGAATGTCACCGATTCCATGACAGCAGGGTAAAAGCTCCCTGCTGACGGGTAATTGAATTCAAGGCCCACAAGCTGCCCCATTTTGACCCATGCTATTGTTCTGAGCCCGCAGGCGGAACAATCGGAACAAGTCTCAACACCGTAACCCTTGTAAATGGTGTCCTAGGGAACCGTTGAGGCGATATTGCGGAGGATCTATCAGAGCGATGGTAAAGGAATGGGGGGGCAACAACAACTAATACATTTGCCCCCCCAAAGGCCGTCCATCAGAAAGGGGGCATTACAGGACGCTGTGCTTTGAGGCCTCTTCAGTAAGCCATTCGTTTTGAGGGACATCGCCGTGTTTCCGTGGCGCATCGGGGCTGTGTTCGGTCAGCCATCATCATGGCCTTTTTGCTTTGAGCTTCTCTTTGCGAAACTAAATCAAGTTAAAGCTGGCTGAGCCAGACATGGCGAACGGGAGTCTCGCTGGCCCTGAATAATGTAAAGAAATTGCTACTTTGGCTTGTTCACGAAAAGGCTCAGGCTTGAACTAATTTAAAGAAGGCTTTCAAAAACAGTTACATAACCAGCATGGCTTTATGTCTGTTTGTGTGTGTGTGTGTGTGTGTGTCTGCGTGCGTGCGTGTGTGTGTGTGTAAGTGTGTTAGTGTGCATGTGCTTGTGTGCGTGTGCTCAGATGTTTTTCTATCTCAATACTCTCCAAACAAATTACCGCATAAATGCAACCTGACCTTTTATCTATTCATATATTTATACGTGAATGCTGATCTTTTCTCCTGTCCAATTTTCAAGGCCCAGATGACTTTTTCTTGCTTCGAGTAAAGGACTTTGTGTCCAAAAGACGTTCCTGAGCTTGAGGTTTATATACAAGTTCAAGTGGATGCTCCATCCATTGGACTCCTTTGATTCAGTCGTAGCTGGTGTGTGTTTGTATGTGTATGTCTGTGTGTGTGTGTGTGTGTGTGTGTGTGTGTGTGGAGTTGTTGTTGCTGCCTGGTTTACCGGACGGCATTCATGTGGGCCTAGAAGGATAGACGGACATACATAACCGTGATATGGTCAGGGTCAGAGTCAGGGTCAGGGTTAGGGTTAGGGTCAGGGTTGGGGTTGGGTTGGGTTAAGTCAGGTAGGAACTGTTAAAGAGAAAGAAAGTAAATCACAGAAAACAGTACCACGTTCTAGACCACAACGCCGTCTTTGAATTAGGTAGGCAGCGGTGTAAAGCCTATAAGCCGGGGAATGAATGCCACTGGATAGAACTGGTTGTGGCATTTGACTAAGCTGGCGTAAATTACCTCTAAAGTTCAAAGAAGGCTACCAGTTCAAGGCCACCAGAACGGCGCGTGGAAACCCCGTCAGTGTGTAAGGCCTGTGCCGAGCCATGCAACCCGGAGTAATTCACGGCCCAGACGCCCATTCAGTGTAGTAATACTTCAACCGTAGTGCGAAACGCTGCGGGGGAACACCAAATCCTAGTGTCACTCTCCTAATCCGCTTTCCCCTTAAAGCATTCTAAACGATTCACAGCCTTCTGACATGAATCTCACTCGCTCACATGTGTGGACGCACACAGGCGAAGCACACAGGCAGCACACACACACACACACACACACACACACACTCACTCACATATTAACACAATAATTCACATCCCCACAGAGACCCTCCTTCCTCTCGTTCTGTTTCTTCTATTATCTCTCTCTCTCTCTCTCTCTCTCACAAAACGCACACGCATAGCAAACCCTTACACAATGAGAAAGCACTGTCCCATTGACATGTGCTGAGGCTTCTCTTACACACGTCCCGCCTACATTACAAGATGAACACGGCAAATGCCTCTAAAGCCTATCCACAGACTCCCCGGCTGTCAGAGAGGCGAGGCATCTTAGCAACATCTTACCCCAGGATCCTAAACAGGAGGAATTCCTTATTAGCCTCCATTTTAGTGGAACCCCAGCTCTCTTCTAGTCCATTTGCCAAACCCGTCACAGACATTCCAGACACTAATCCTTCGTTAACACACATGCAGACACGAGCACACCCTGAATCCTGCATTAATACACACACACACACACACACACACACACACACACACACACACACGACACACACAGAGGCAGGCACCTGGTACAGTAGGACTGTGTTTGTTGGGATGGTGTCCCAAACTATGGAGGCACGGGGGAAAGGTGCTTTGGGAGTTGCCTTGAGAATGTCCTTGTGTGCTTTGCATAGCAATCACCGGAGGAAGCACATATCAATTCTGCAGCGAATTTGGAATAAATGCGTTCCCATTTGACCTTCCGGGCAGTAAAATTCATATAGTGTCCCATTCCTTTATGGTCAGGCAGTCCTCCCGTTTATTACTCTGACTTGTGATAGGGAGCACAAGGTATTTTCAATAGAGCGCTACACTGTCTTTCCATCTCTCGTCCAAAACAATATTAAAGACAAATCCTTCTTTTATGTCGGCAATATTTCAGTGGATATTGCCCTATGGTTTTTCCAGCTCCATTTAAAAGCCTTTGCTAAAAGTCTATTGCTACTTTTATTACACATTCAGATTAGCAAGTGGGTTATTTAATGGACAATTAAGTTTAACAAGAATATGTTTCTATATCTTCGTATATGGCAGTTTATTAAAAGAACTCTTGGCTAATATGTTTGTATTTTTTGGCAGGCAATTAAATGATGGTTGAACATACTGTACAACATCTGAAGTGTCCAGTTGGCCAAAACAGTCCCTCTCAGTCTATTTCTGTTTTATAGGAAAATAGTAAAAGCTTTGCTAACATAATCGAGGTCTATAACGCTATATGACTGTAAAGTGCCCCCCTTAAAGTTTGGCCCGGTATATTTAAATTGATGCCTGTCAGACAACAGTCGGTTGTATTGTTTACACTTCGAGTTGAGCATAGTTCCTAGACTGAGTGATTGACTGCGCTGTCACGATTGTCATTGGTTGGATGATGACAGTTGCAATTTATCACCAAGTGTTTGGATTGGCTCCCTGCCACCTGTCTCTAAGGGAACCTGTTTTAAAAATCCCTTGTTGGTTTCTTTTTGTCTATGTGGTGTGTGAGTGAACAAATTAGTTATTACAATGGGGACAACATACAATGCAATTAGACAACACTTTGGTGTTGTTATAGCATGCTTAAATTGCTCCATATGATACCATTATCATGCATTATCTTAATTATAAGCTGCAAAAGGTTGCTATGTCAATGACACTGTATGTACATCAAGTAGTAATTTACACTATACAATGTGCTGTATAAGTAACTTAAATATAGATTTATGTGGTACATTTTCAGAAATCTCTCCTCCGTCTCCATGGCAGCAGACTGCATTAATATGAATCTCAGCTTTAAAGGTCATTGTGAAATCTGAAAGGTTTCTTTGCAATTACCCCAGTGAACAAACATCTTTGAATGGTAGCGTACTGTATGTCCAGCAGTACCTTACTTTCTTGAAATTAGCCAAAGTAATATGATGTTCTTAGAAGAGAACGTCTGCCGGTCAGAAAACAAGGTCTGTGGGAAGAATTTCTTACCTTCAAAATATGGAACTAGAACGGTTTTATTCTAATGGTACAGTCCTCTTGAAAAGCAACCAATGAAAATATAAGCCTGTGTACTAGAAAATACAACAGTAATATGTCAGTTCAGCAGCGTTTACTTTACACGCCTTCCACTGTTTGCTCCTCTAAGTTTTTAAAGCCTGTTTTTCTACAACCTCAATTCCCTAATTAAACCTCTTTATGACTAGTTATATCAAACATGGCAGCCAGAGGGGAAGACGACCGTGCGGGAGAAACGCCATGCAATAGAACACCCTGCAGCGACACGGCCACCAGGGTCATCCCGTTGCCATGGCTATGGCACTATCCGTCCATCCCCCGTGGCACCTCCCCATAGGGCTGGCTTCTTCATTCCCTGGAGGAACAGGAAGCCCGGCTATCTGCTTCCTGTGAGACCTCTGATCTTGCGTCCCACAATGTACCTGGACCAGGCCTGATAATGGAGAACTGGAGCTTCCCAAGGTGTGTCTGGTCGGGCACTGATAACGACCGGGGCAGGAGCGCCCGGAGGGAGATGAGCACACGGCCACGAAGGGGTAGGAGGCAGATGGCAAGGCAGTGAATACACACATACGGGGTTCTCTGGGCAGTTCTGGTTCAACAGTCAACACGCACGTCGGTAAATGGATAAAAAAAATGCAATGCACTGGAGCAAGTGCATTGTAAACGTTTTGTTTGTTTAGAAATATTAGTTTTTTCTGTATTTGAATTACTGTAAATTCTATGCCACGCATGGAATTAAACTTTTGAGAAATGTATGCTATCATAATCGTAATGTATCAAATTTGATCATTTGAGTGGTAAACCTATGGATTCTTCTTATCTCCACAGACCAAGCCAGCGGTTACTTGATCCACCCACCTTCCCCAAATTAGTCCAGGGAGGAGATTGATCGCCATGGCCTTTGGGGACTGGCAAGTTCAGAGAGGCCAAGAGTCTTATCAAATGGCTCAACATTTCCGTATCTGTCACGGAAACTCCATCAAAGCCCTCCTCCCCAGCCTTTGATTGGGATCTTTTCTATCAAGCCGTAGCCTCCGACCCATGTGGGAGTGATAATTGCTGATGCTTTTTTCTCATCGATTTACTTTCCACCCGCTGTCCATCAATGACCTCTTATTTCATGTCAGCATAGAGAGTAAGATATCACCGCAAACCCTTGTAGACGTCACCTGTCGTCTTAGAATTGTGGTGCAAATGGAACTGTCACATCCTCGAAATACTGCCACCATTTTCTTTGATGGAATTGTGCCGCTGTGTACTTTGCTGTGGTAATCAGGGACTCTGGTGACACAGGTTAGTCAAGTAATGTACACAGTGCCTGTTACGGGAAGAGCCATCTTAAGGGCTGAAGAGCTTTTCTTCAAAAACGAGTTTTTATTCCTTTTCAAAACAGCCTTTTTCCTGACCTGGAAGTTCTCTTTTTCTGAAAGAATGTGCCATGTATACAGTATGGTCTAACAAATATTGCTTACAATGGAAACTATTAGATGGCAGGGTTGAATTGGAAAAGAAACAGATGACAGAAATAATACGTGAATTCAAGGATTCTATTGATATCATATTGCGAGGTCTTACAGCATAGTGGCAATCTGTATGAGTTCTTGTGCATGCAGTTCTCCACATGTGCCATACATTCAGAAGGCCATACATTTCCATCACCATGAAATGGCATGAAATGTATGTAAATTCACAACCATATTGCACACAATAAATTTGGACGGGCTGCCTTGCGTAAAACTGGATTTTCTGAAATGAGATTCATGGTCCCTTTATCAAAATCCCTCCACTGGCCAACCAATAGTGAGGTTTTCTATAAGCCTGGAGCGCTAAAACGACGCGGGGAAGATTAGAACTTGTTCCTCCTCATTCTTTCCTTTCCTCTACCTCTGTGCTCCTCCAGGAGCCAGGCAATTCATTTAGTGGCGATAGGAGATTCCTTTGGACTAATACTGTTTAATTGGCAAACGGCTTCCATCGGGAGGTCGGCCGTAGCAGCGGAGAGAGCACACCTGCTGAAGTGAAGGGAATCTGAACAGAATCCCAGTCATGTTCAAACTAGCACCTCCCCCCACCCCACCCCCCACCACCCCCGCACACACACACACACACACACACACACACACTCTTTTTTGTGCTTCTGCTCCCACCAGACATTGTAACATTCTTTTAGTCCCCCTCTCTTTGGTTTGGCAACAGTGTGTATTAGTGTGTGTATGTGTCTGTATGAGTTTGTGTCCCTGTGTGGTGGTGTGTGTGCGCGTGTTTGCCCGTGTCTGCGTGCATATACTAAAACAGCAGATGATCTGCACATAAATATATTCAGCAATACAATTTACACATTCCTACTGTTTGCTTACCTTTTCCAACTTCTTATGGCTCATAAATAAATTAAAATGCCGATGCTGCACAGCCTCCGTGAAGTTTTCCTTGTTTATGCCCGGGAGGCCTTTGTGCCAGCAACTAAAAAAACACTGTGAAGCCCTGTTACACTTGACCATAATGCCTTTGCTCCCGGTACACTCTCCAATGTGTTTCCAATGCAAGCTGATGACCTCCCGGGGCTCGACAGTGCATTCTAATAATCCTATGGCCGCCGGCACCACCACCAGCCTCTCCCTCCTTGCCCTATCAGTCCACTTGGCAGTCTGCGCGGCTCTCCATCAAATCCATCCACTGACACCCAGCCAGTGGCGGCGCAGTCCACATTAATGACTCTTTGACATTTGAGTGTCTCCCGCATCCCCCGGACCACCCATTAGTGCCCTTGGCGTCTGCGGGCGATGAATACAGCGAGTGTGAATAAGGATGAGCTATGGCAGCTGGGGTCCCGCTGGTGTGCCCGCCTCGGCCCCTCGCTACTCGGGCCGGGATGGCCCGGCGGAAAGTCACGGGCGTGACCTGGAGGGAGACGGCGGTGCAAATGTAGAGGACGTGTAGATGCTTTGTGGAGAGGACGATGGCAGGAGGTTTGTGTGATTACGGGGTCAGACCAGCTTGATGCATCTCTTTGCTTTTGATATAAGCAGACTGGGGAGCTGTGTCAATTTCATATCCTGTACAGACTGTCTTATCAAGACCAGAGATCTCTTATTATCGAAGTAAATGTCATCTTTAAAGCCCTGCTCACCATAGAGTTATGATGTACACATGCTACCAAATATGCTACAGGAGGCAAGCATACAGACAAGGATATAGTAGTGATATAAATGTATATCTTATGTTAATTTATTTCTTTTGTTGACGTTGTTAACATTAGAGGACAGAAATTGACAACGAAGAGATTTGAAATTGTGCCTCGAAAAGCAAAAACAAAACTCAAAATGGTGCTTCAAAAACCGATAACAAATCTCATGACAAACTTATCCAGACAAAGCCAAAGCAAATTTGTCAAACAAAAAAAAATCCTTCAACTGAACACCTTTTAAATCCAATTGCTGGACACAAGACTGGACTGGTCAAACTTTTGGTGGAATGTGATAGGTTTAGTATTGGGTTAGCATGCCTTCAAGTTGAGCTTGACAGAGGTTGAAATGGGTCCTGGTAAACTGACCCAAAAGGTTGTGCGCTCTCAAGCAAAGCCTTCTTCCATCTACCAGTTGAACAGTCTGCTATTCCACTGAGTTGAATACTTTTCTGACTGACTTTTCTGTGGATTTCTCTTCCACTACACTGACATTCTTCATTAATACAATGTTACAAAAAGACGCACAGTTTTCTGTTTGTGGAACATACAGTAAAGGATGAATTATTACCATGGGAATGTAGGAAAGCACTTTGAACTTACATTTCATAATAATTAAAAAGGTTATGCTAAGTTATGCTATGCTAGTTAATTTTCTACACTGCTTATATGCATAAAACAACCTACTACATTAAGATGTGTCACACCTTTAACAGCAAATGAAAAGAAAGTGCATCTGGCTGCAGTTCCTGACGCCTTTCAATTTTTGATGGTGTGTTTGCGTGTGTGCTGACTTCCAAACTCTATCTGGTGCCTCGGAGATAAACAAAAGTCAGCTCTCAAGGTAACTCGACTGGCACTGGCGAGAGAGGGAGAGAGACTGTCAATGAACATAAAACAAGGCCTCTGTCAATCAAAACAACAGGAGCCCCATTCCAAGAAGTAGAACATGTGTGGAGTGTGATTAACTCCGCTATACCTCAGTGTGTGTGTGTGTGTGTGTGTGCTTGTGCGTGTGCGTGTGTGTGTATAGGTCAACACTGGCACTGGTAAACATTACATGTGGTACCAAAGTCAGTATAATTCGGGTGTCTTGGACATAGAAACATGAATAATGCAAAACTTTTAATGTGCATGTTTTGCCAAATGTTAATGTTTGGAGAATGTAATTGTATCAATGTGTCTGCACTTCTTGTCCCTTCCTAAGATAACCACATGATAACTGATTTGGGAATATCCACCTCTAGTGACATTGACAGAAACGTCAAATGGAATATTACTGTAGAATAGAAATAGGGGTTTTCAACGTGAACTTTTAAACCTCTTGGATGTAACTGCTAGTTGCTCAAGTAAGCTTATAGAGAACCTGTGCAGCTTATAGGTATGAACTCCATGGGTTTGCATCATGTAGATTGCTAGCTTAAAGTAGAATATTGTGGATAGATAGTAGAAATTATGATACAATGGCCAGATATATCGATTTACATTTGATGCAGAACTGAACTCCATCTGTATTGGTTTGTTTCCATTCCACTATATGTATTTACCTTACTAAGTTTTTAGTTCAATTGCGTCAGAATTTCAAACTGTTCAAGAAACCATGGCCGACAAAGAATCTCAACTTTTCCAAAAGCAATAGTATACTATATAGAACTATAGTTCACTATGCATTGTAGTCAACCGTAAACCATTTGACAGTCTGTGAAATTGCCCGGAGATATACTTAAACGGCGTGACGTCAAGTAGCAAGCTGAGTGAAAGTCGCTCGTGACTGGGGCTGCGGGTTTTTAAAAGGAACATGGGCAAGCCTGAGAGGTAGGCTATGGTGGTAGACCGGTCGGTGACGCTGCAGTCATTTCCATAAACTGGTCATCAATCTTTTTACAACTTCATGGTGTGAGCGTTGAATTGCAAAGTCTGATGAGGCACACAGCCTGACTATGTCTAATTTAAATTGGGTCCGTGGTTTGCCTACTCCTCTGCAGTCATATGGAACCATTTACGCGGACTGGACTTCAGATTGTCACAAAGCGTAAAGCGCTCTAACTTGGAGGAGCGCAGAGGACAGACCAAATAAAACAGAACTGTATCATTCTGGTTTTATTTCTCATGTGGAAAATATCGAACCATATGGCATTTTAAATAATTGCTTCAACGTGGTCCTGTGGCGTACACGTTTCAATATCACAGGCATCTTGGAGTGAGCGAGTCACTCATGGCGCAGCGTTGAAGATAACTATCTGCGGTGACCAGCAGGTTAATTGTGGAGTGCCAGGGAGAAAAATGCCTTTCCCCGAGGTATGCGAGGCTAGACAGTAAAAATTTGAAGTTCAGTGTGCGTTAGCCAGCGTTCCACGTTCGACTAGATCAAGAGCTTTTACATGGATTGTGTCTGTTTTATATCTCGGAATTCAAGTCTTCTGAGTGCCCAAAGGGAAATATTGCCTGTTGGCTGTACATAGCTGCATTGGATCAAAATGGATCTTTCATCGTGCCGCTTCTAAGGACTGCGCGCCCCGGGGAGTGTTTTGGACTTTCTTGCGGCGATGCAGCTCGTCCGACTAGCTTGGGCTCTAACGGGAGCGGGAATCTGCTTTTTCGTAATCGTCCTCATTCACTCTCACCTCTTAAAAGAAGGTAAATCCTTTATTCGAACAAGGACTAGTCAGTACAGCCTGTGAGTCCAAGAGCTATACGTACCTTATTTCAACAGGTCAAGTCAGTAAAAACTGTACTGCTTAAATATTCCTAATTATTGTATGTGTTTGTGTTGGATTGGGCAGTGAGTTAGTGAGTACGAGAGAACAACATAGCCTATATATTTATAGAGCAAGGTAAATAAAAAGAGAGAGGGAGCGATATGGATAGGGAGAGGGAGAGAGAGAGAGAATCTGCGTTCTTGTGAGAGTCAGTGTATGTGTTGGTGTTATTCTGAGTAGGCTCGCTGTGAGGGGGCACACAGACTAGTCGTTTTTTAATTATTTAGTTGGATATGTATTAATAGACGGTACCACTGTTCCTGAAGAGGTCGATAGAAAACAGAGAAGGTTTTCCTGACTTTAATTTCCACATATTTAATTGATTAGTCCAATATAATAAGAGGCTATCAACATCAATGTTTTTGTTATACAATTGTCTTTTGTAAATGTCTCATGGTCCAGTTTAGATGTAGATATCAATCCCAGAGCAATGCTCCATACTTATAGTAAACTATGCAATATGCATATGAAATGCAGCTATGGATTTAGCAAATGAATCAAATTGTCCTCTTTTACTTGGGACATCTTTGTGGGTTAGGTGTTAAACAATACTGTGTTGTCACTGGCTGAGTGGCCACTACTGAGTCGTGAAGGACATCTCAAAAGAGAAAACGGGCGATTCTCTCTCTCTCTCTCTCTCTCTCTCTCTCTCTCTCTCTCTCTCTCCCCTCCTCTTACTTCTCTTCCTCCTAAGGTCCACTAATCCCTCTTCTCTCCGGCCTCTCCCCATCTTAAAAGGCGACGTAAAAGGCGGTTGAGAATGACCCATTGTGAGAAGTAATTGCTTTCACATGCCTGCCTTCCATTTTGGCAGCAAGATTAAGGGAGAGTATATAACTTAGTAACCAGACAAGAAGCATTATTCAACAACTTTGCAAAGATGGTGGACATGTGGTATCTGTAAAGGTGTTCAAATGTGTTTTTGCTGTCCCTTATTGCAAACTGTTGGAGCCCTTTACATGACAATACAAGCTGATTTAGAGGTGGCCAGGAAAAACATGTATGAAAGTGTTTGTTGTTTGTATTTTTGTATGGCAATTCAAAAGATTGGAACTCTGGCTGAGGGGACTTATTTTGTTAACATGACTACAAAACTAAATAACGATTGAAATAGCTTTGTTTTTCCAGTTGACTAGCTTCTCCAACACCCACCCGTTGTATGAGCCAGATCGGAAACGTAGAGGACAGGGAGCCATTTTGACCGTGGGTTGAGAATAGATTCGAGAAAGGACGACGAACAAGACAAACGGGTCGCTGAGACACGAGTAGAAGCAGTGCACAGTACACTAGACTAGTGTTCATTCAAGCAGAAGAGCCAGCGGCCTCTCCTACACACACACACCCACACACACACTGTGATCATGCACAATACTATACTCCAATGAGAGTCCTCTACCAAGATTTTAAATGTAGACGGGGAAGAGGTCTCATCAGCTGTGTGTGTGTGTGTGCGCATGTGTGTGTGTGAGAACATGTGTTGGTTTGGACTACCATTTACCTTTAATGAAAACCAATCCGGCTGAACCCTGGGCCATTCTAATTCCCAAACGTATTGCTTAAGCTTGCCATAACTTAAAGCATCACGTCTACATACAGGAGTCACACACTCACTACACCTATTCTCCAGATTTTTGTACACACAAAAAAAGAGGGGGCCGTGTGATTATTTTCCATGGATGTGTGTAAATCCTAACAGCATATCATTATGTTAGTTGGGTTTGAACTAACAAAAGCATATCATGGCTCATTGAAAATCAGCCCTTCAAATGGCTTAGAAAACAAATAGGGAGTCTGTGGTAGTGCTTCGCAGTGAAAACTCTTCATATTATGAGCTACAATGATGACTCTTTGTTGAGCACTTTGGCAGTGCAGATATTGTTGCGTGTAGCAATCTGGCTGTCTTTACAGCGCATCAACGAGGCCTCTTTACCCCAATCCAGCAGCCAAAGCTTCTGGTTGAGGACTGTATCAGAGTTTTTCTAGGGCTCTTAAATGACCCTCCATAATGGAGTATATTGGCCTTGCTCTAAAACTGCCTCAGTAAGCTGTGATACACCCCTGGTTGCAGAAACAAGTCGCTTACTTAGCATGTCTTTGTAAAGGAATTATTCAAATCCAATTATGCCGTTTCAGTGTTATTACTCGAAGAAAAAGTGGTTTGTTTTTTTCATTCTGTCTGTCAGATTTTCTGTTCTTTCGTCATGGCATTCCATTCAAGTCCAATGAGGTATTGTTATCAAGGAGTTTTGAAAATCAATTAAGACTTCTTTGGAAATATCTGTAACGTTACAGTCACAATAGTGTGTCTGTAGGACAAAAGGCTTGATAAGCAAACTAAATAGAATTTGAAACCAAAAATAAAATCCACTTAGAGACAATAACTGCTATTTTAAGGATGTGTCTAAGCGTCAAAGATTGCCTATGCTCCCAATCTTTTCACTTCAGCTCAAATTAGCAAATACTGAACATACTGTACGTATAGGTTAGTAATACCTCCGTGCAATTGGAGTGGTAAAATACATGCTACTGCACCTCCGCTGAAACTCAAGACATACGCTGTCGATATTAAGAGTCCAGTATTTTAGCTCTTGCAGAGAAGTATGTAAAGATGGAAAAAGAGAACACCATTGATATTAAAGAGGCAGGGCTGCGGTGCCCTAGGTAATTGCGTTAAAAGACTTGAGGTATAAGATTCCCGCTTTGATCTTTTGGTTACCAAAGTGTGGCTAGAATGGCAAATAGGCAATTGTTCATCGTTCATTATCAATGTCATAAGTCCAGCTGTAAACTCAACTGTTCAGAGGGGAGGGGTCGGGTTCTTGAGACAGAGCAACCGATCAATCTAGGGTGTGATGGCCAGAGACATCTCAGCCTGGCTAGACGCATAATTGAACGAACGACGTGGGACTCAGCTAAACTTTGGTTGACATTTAAGACTGGAACACAAGCTAACTTAGTAAAAACACATAGAATTTGCAAATCTTGTAAGATGAGACTTACACTCTGCATGATTCAGGCCATTAGTGATCTAAATATTGCTTTGATTGTCAGTCAAGTCTAGTTGGCATAGTGCTGGAAGCTATATCAATTAATTATTGTTTATTTAAACCAGCAATAACATTAGTGTGGACTCAATTTTGATGGTATGGCCTCAGAGCATAGAAATCAACCACCACATCATTTCCATTTTGCTCATGCAATGTGCTTATTTCTTGGGATATCAAGAGTGATTAATAATGCAAGCTGTTTTGCTTATTTCTTGGTCCAAACAAGATTAGTTAGCCCTAAAAAAATCGCTCTGGTACCAAAAGTGGAAATTGTCTTTAAACAATGTAAAGCTTATAGATTAATAATATTTTTAAAGAGGTAGTCCTCTTGGTAGATTATATAGCTAATAATTATTAATTCATCAAGCACTATTTCAGAAATCCCATCATGTCTAGCGTCTTTATTAAAGTTTATGTAGCTACACTAGCAGGACACCTATTGGATAAGACTTGAAGTCCCCAGGGTAAATTCATATCTTGGAAAATCTGCTTTTAAGTATTTCACACCATATGCTTTGAACAAGAATCAGGAGGTGGTGAAATTGAATTTAGTGGTGTCCTATGAATCTTTTAAAAACTTAAGTGGGGTGAGTGATTTCATTAAATCGCAGCTGTGCGTACATGGTGCTGCCTGGATGTCTTGTGTTTTATTGTACATTTTTATTTGTTCATGATTTTGTATGGTCGAAATGCAAAGTAGATGTCCTAAAACAAAGGTTTAAATACGAAATCATTGTAAATTTCTAAACATAAACCAAACAGAAAGGGATGTGAGCGGTACATGCACAGTGTCAAATAGCTGATACAAATAATAAGGGCTGAGACACATTATGCAGCGTGATAATAGAGATATTAACCGTCACAAAAAGATCGACATTGGGTTCTAGATGTTGTCAAAAGCAATTTCAACCTAATCATTATTTCCCTGTCGACTTTCGTGCGAAACAAGGGGGCATTCATTTGCTGCATGCCTATGTGAAGCATCGCATGATTGTTATTCTTATTTTCAATTTGGAGTGAATTAAAAAAAGATGGCATTTAATGAATATACCACATCAAGGAATGTCACTTTCTTTTATCAGTTCATCCTTGAATAAATTGCATGCCAGTTGCAATTTTGCCCAGCCTACAATGCAATTGGAGGAATATTGCAATTTGGACTATGTAACAACGCAAAAGTAATATCCCCACCGAGGGCTTCGCTCCTATCCAAGGGTAATTTAATTATTTCAGATCATGATTGGGCTTCAAATGTGTTGGATGTGACATTGGTTAAGATTTCATTGTTTAAATTTGCTCTAATATTCTAGTCCATGGTTCTTACCAACTGTGAAAAGAAAGTTATTGAAAGCCTGAGGCAAACCAAGCATTCATAAAATAGAGAAGAAAAACCAGACTCAACACTAAAAGCTCCACTGTGCCGGTCACCATTTTAACTTTTATAAGTGATGCATCTGCTTTCCTTTTAATCATAAAAAAAGAAAGAAAGAAAACAGCACTTGAAAATGTGGACATTTTATGGAAGAGAACATTCTTGTCAGTGCTTGAAACATAGGACATAGCACTTGAGAACACAGTACCTAAAATAGATTGGAATAGGATAGATGCTATCTATTTTGGATGATAGCATGTTGCAATGTATTGATAAAAAAGAGAAACATGTTGAAATGGTGTTGTTCTGCTAGTGAAACTAGGGTTTCACACCAGATTAGAAGGTCAATAAAGCTACCACAAGGCAACTCAATATTTGCAGTCAAGGCCTACATCTACGTATAGTTAACAGCCCTGCCCTTGTAGATAGACAGCAGAACTCGCTGCATATGCATGCATGCCCATAGTAATGGAAAAACCCCACCCTTTAATGCTTGGGGAGACTGCGGAGACAATTGAGTTTCAGTCCTCCACACACAACACAAACGAAAAGAAGGTTCTTCTTTTTAAGTATCTTTAGCTTTTTTATTTTTTTATGTTGTGCACACCTACTCCTGGAGTTTTCTCAACCAGGGAGGGTCTTTTGAAACTGCAAAAAAAAACAAAAAAAAAACAACTTCTCCATTTTATTACTGTACACTTTGCCAGATGTAGAAACGAGGGATGGCAATGGAGGTAATGAGCAAAGAGAGCGGGGAGGGATCAGCAGATAGAGGGAATGCAACTGCCATTCTCCCCTGTTACCATGGGATACCCATTACCGAGTTATTTTTTGGCCCTCCACCACATCTTACATCATCTACATGCTGACAGAATGCCAATTACTGCAAATAACTACCTTTCTCCTGGGCCTCAGCGGTTGCTGAAACAGGTCTTTTTTTTTCTTGCAGCACTGTAATGCAACACAATTGAAATAAAAGAAAAAACATAGTCACACTTGACATTCAGGAGCACGGAAGGAGAAATGGAAATAGTGACAAAGTAGTTGGACCCAACGGAGTCGGATTTTGGGCAATTAACCTAGCTAGTTTGGAACAGTTGAAGTCATGTATTTACTTTGTTCTGCTGGGGGGGGGGTTGGCAGATAGATGCATTTTTTTTAAGTTATTGTCTGTGAAATGAAGCATCAAGGTCTTGGAAAGGTCTTGGAAAATCAGTGGCATTGTGGTTTCTATTGTTTCTATGCTCATTATCCTCTAATTAGATTGGCCCAGTGGTTTAGTTTGAAGTGGACTCTCACTAACCGGGTTAACACTTGTTTTACGACTTGAACCATGCTACTGTAGCATAGAGTAGATTACACAGTGGAGCCCATAGAGCACTCTCACTCCGTCGTCCACAATGCTTTGCTGTGTGCATATGAGCATTTGTCTGCATGCCGGATGGCTAAGACCGTGTGTATGTGACTGATCACAGTGAGACACGGCCCTTAACACTGTAGGTACACACACACTAACACAAAGTGTCCTTATCAGGAATACAAATAAACTTTGGTGTCAGGTTGTTATCCTTGTAAGTAAATGTCAAATTCATAAGACGTGACATCTCTTGTGAACTTTTATTCGTACATGTTCAGCACTCGCACAAATATATTTTGCACAGATTTGATACATATTTATATTGGCTTAAAGCAACTATAAGCAACCTTTTTATTTTAATGGATTATCAATACATTTATTTTGATAGCACATTGTAATGTCTATGGGAGAATGAAAAAATCGCGGTCTTCTTGAAGTCTCAATATTTAACACAAATTTTGTCTGCCACCGGGCACGATCTCCTGCGAAACTGGGACGAATTGCTTTATGTTACAAGGAAGTGCGTCACAAAATCAGGAAGAGATGCCCATACTTGGAGTATAGCTGTTGATAGTGCTAGCCATATGCAGTGACCACGAGCATTCTGCATGTCTTCTGCGACGGTTCTGGAAGATGATTACACAAAGCAAATGGTAGGGGTTACCAAAATCATCTCCTGTGGATAAACTGCCTCTAGTTACTACGGTTTATGCTTCATACTATAATTTTGTTGAAAGATTAGTTATTGTTCTAAAATACATTCTCTGTAGAGGGTTAGACAACTAAGACACCTTTCATTTTAACCTATACCCAAACATGTAGAAGGTAGATAAAAAATACCATCGCCCCAAGTGAAACGATTTAAAAAACCTGACCTTAAGAGTCACAGCTGGGACCTTTCATTCGTCAAAAGATGCAGTGGAGTAGCTTTGGTTATCTTAGTGCGAAAAGGCTAAGCGGTGAGAGGAGCGAGGTAGCGAGGGGGGAGGAGAAAGAGTTGATAACCCTTATCAGACGAGCTTTCATTTGCCGCCCAAGCAGCAAGAACACGGATGATGAGATGTATTAGCTCCTGCGTAGCCTGGGGACTGGAGGGGGATCACAATAGAGAGGCACCAGCACTGATTGGACTGACCCCGAGTCATATCTTAATACAGACTGTCACACAATTGGCCATCTTGGTTAAGGCTGTGGCAAGACACATAGGCTTTATAAGGAGTTTCTATTGGTAATACTATTTGAATGCTTTGATGGTTTGCACTTAAGGACACTGTTATCCTGTTGGAGTTTGGCTCTTGTCTATTTTGAAGTTCAAATTGTTGATTGTTCATAGACCCATATGAGACCAGGAATGAATATCTGGATAACTCCTATCCTAATTTTACATTTAGTTAACAAAATAGGGAGCTCTAGCAATCGGTTAACTTGTTCATTAAATCACACTTTTATGCACCATAGTAGAGAGAAATAATATAGAGTGCAAAGAGTGCAGTACGTACGTTTGGTGACTGTTTTCAAGGCTTGGTTAGACCTGATCAAGACAGCACTGTTTGCCCCAGCGCTATGTTCTTCAACCCCCTCACAGTTATCATGACTCATCTTTTCAACGAGCAAACAGCTTTTATCCCATGTCAATTCAAGCAGCACATTTGTGCACTCTCATCTATGAGCGTGATCACATCCAATTTGTTTCTGTGTTTTTGGACTTTGAAGGAGTGTCACTGATGTGAACAAGCCTGAGACTTTATGGCCTGTACAGATTATGTTCACATGGAGTTGTTTATGTTGGTTTTGTAGTTTTGTAGAGCCAAGCTTAGTGTTGGGCCAGACATTTGGTGTCCAAATCAATAGATAAACGGCTGGACAGAGCCCAATGATTTGTTAGGATTTGTGATTCAGACTAGCATATTGACGCATTCCCTAGAAAGACAGTGAGTCTACATATTCATTGGACAAACAAAGTTACATCATACGTGTCATAGAGCGCACCAAGCTAGCACGTCTTCTCACACTTTCCATTGTGACTGTGGGCAGCATGCTCTTTTGGGATGTGTAACGTCTCACTATCACTGCTGTCTTTTGGCGGCTGAAGAGGCAGAGGACGTCTGCCAAAATGATTTGGCATGCGGGAAGACAACCAGCCATTTGTCGCCACAGTCTTCCCAGGCCTCTGAGTGGGTCACCACACCAATGTCCGTTCCTAGTAAGCCTTTTCGTTTCCTTAGAATCAGTTAATACAAGGAGGACGGTTTGATTTTCAAACGTGGCTAGCGGTTGTTTAAAGAGGCCCTGTTATGCTTTTTGTGTTTTTCCCTTTCCTTTAGTATGTCATATAGCTTTTTGTGCATGTAAAAGGTCTGAAAAGTTACAAAGCCCATCGTCGAGGCCAAAAAGAGCTACTTTCTCTCACAGAAAACACTGCTCCTGAACTGCCTGAAACGCCTCGTTTGTAGTCCGGCGTTTTGTTCCGTAACTTCTACGTCACACATTTACATAATGCCCACCTAGCAACTAGTTTGGCATGCCCTCAGACAGAACCAGTCAGAACGGAGGCCGGGAAGTTTGGATAGTGGTTTCGCCATGTCGAGGAAATGCTGTTTTCGTCAGTGCAAAGGCAAATTCCCTTTGTTTGGGTCAGCTGACCAATCAGAGCAGACTGGGCTCATCGAGAGGGGGGCCTTAAAGAGACAGGAGCTAAAACGGAGTGTTTCATACAGGGACCCTACAGGGTGAATAGAGGTGCTGCAGACCCAGGCAGTTTGGAAAAAATAAATCGTTTTGTTGAACATTACAACGCGTAAACCTATTCTAGTAGAACTCCTAAATAAAGGTATTAACCTGAAAATTAGCATAATAGGGCCCCTTTTACTTGAACGATCTTTGATGATGGCAGCTCACCAACGCAGATTGAGAAGTCTTGTGTATATTTCGAATCATGTCTGTCTGTTCGGGATTTTGCGGTCACATTCATTCCTACTTTCACCTTTCATGGTTCACTGTGGCTGGTAAATGCTAGGACTGGACAATTACGAGAAATGACACTGTTACACTAGACCAAACACTTCGTTATGAATAGGATCAGAGAAGAAAAAAACTCTGGATGTGCTGCTTTCCTGTTAAGGTAACATTTTACAAAGTACACCTCAAGGCTAGTCTCTGTTGTTCCGCAGCAAAGAGGGCCTTTTATGCTGTCATTTCTCTGGTGAAAGGCTTTTCTTACATGACATTGTCGGGCCAAAAGCCTCTTTGGATGACATTGTTGTCAGCTTGAGCTCTGAAAACACAACGTGTTAACTGAAGCCGGCGGTGTTGTTGAACATTGCCTGCAGTTCCCAGTCAGTTTGAGTTCAAGTCAAAGTTTTGTCCATTTCAATGCTAGGTGGTTTAGTAGAGGCTTAGTCTTATCATTCCTAAATACTTGGTTGAATTAGTGGCTGTTTGATACACTACATATTTAAGGATTATTTCCCCTTCAAAGCAAAATGGCTTTCTCCCAATAATTAGTCTTGGGACTAAGACATACACAAACGTCCGGACAGATGCATACGTCAATAAAAGCACAGCGAAACCCTTTAAATAGTCTACAATAGCTACAACTTTTTTTCTCTCAATGTTTTACATGTTTATACCACATCCTAAACTAAATGTCAAAATACCCAGTTAATCCACATACCTAAAACGGGAGGGTGAAGATGCATAGAAGGTAGAAAAAATGGAGGAGATGGAAACAGAGAGACAGGGATAATCAAGAAAGAGAGAGAGAGAGAGAGAGAGAGAGAATGCCATAGACAGAAGAGGAGAAAGGATGTTTGTATGGTTATCATACAGCTTAGCCAAGACGCTGTGTTTGAATGGATGAACGCATGAATAAATGAATGCATGCAGGACGGAGAGAGGGGAGAGCTTAAAGCCCCTGGAGTTGGGTCGTGGGCATTCACTTAGTGCAGTGACCACAGATGCCCTCTCGCATGCTGATGAACTCCTCATGAAAGGCTCCATGGAGTCCACCCACTCCAATACCAGGCCCCAACAATTATGGCCTATGCTCCAAAGGCAGTCAAATGTGGGGTGCTTTTTAGAAGAGAGGGCTCCCCGGGGTTGCATAAAAAAAGAAAACAGTCATCCAAGGATAAGTTGGATTGTCTATAGGCTCTTGCAATCGATTGAGAGGGATTCATGAGGTTTATAATTACAATGGCAGTAGCCTTGGCTGCTCCATCATAGGCTTTTACAAGAGTAATCTTGTTCCATTGATTGGAAACATTAAACTTGTAATTTTAAACTGCCTCTCCTAAACATAATTTCCATGTTCTTGAACTTTTTCCCTCTTATGTTGCATTCTTAGTATTCTTTACGTGCAGTAATCCTTCAAAGCTATTTGATTCCAGACGGAAGTGCTTATTCTGACAAACAAGTAAATTATAGATTGCTGACAAGGCATGCACTGTCAATACACACACTTTGTCAAGGGAGACCACTGAACTTTGCTTTGAATGTGTTTTTCTTTGCCCTGGAATGATGTTATAAACAACACTCACAGTTTGCACTCATGCTTCAGATGGGGAGATGTAAGGTGTAAAATGGAGGATAAACATTGCACTGTGTTGTTGATCTTGCACATTGCCCTTAATGCATTTTATTGAAAAGGCAGCCATTGTTCTCTTGCAAATGGTGGTTCTGCATTAGTCTCTTAACAGGCAAATAGAAGCACAATATGTTTATAGGCAAAGTAATTACAGCAAAGTTTGTTGTCAGCCGAAGAAAAATAGCCTAGCACACACAAACTAATAGGCCACCTTGGTGCAAATGGAAAATGAATTAATGTTTTTAATTAGGCACACAAGCCTAATGCAGTCTCTGCCACAAACGTGATAAGGTGGCAAACATTGACCTTAAATAGAAGATATTTTCCTGTGTAACAGCAGACTCTTCAGGGACTGTTCAGGGGAGGGACATTTAAATAACTTTTAGATCCTACTTGGAATATAAGCAATGGAAAGGGTACAGCGATACAGCGAGAGAGTAAAATCACCTTTTGAAATCATCTAATAATCACAGTAGCGCTCCAGCTAGTCAGCCAGCTGAAAGAGATTGGATTGAAAGTACTTTCAACTTTTATGATGAGATCAGTTGCAACGGTGGGTCATCCGGAGAGCTTTCAAAATCTTATTTGGCAGCCTTGACAGAGGAGTTATAGTATTTCTCTCTAAATTCATAAATGTCGGCAAAAAAAAATGCTGTGTAAAAAACGGTCTCAGATCAAGCAAAGAATGGAGTTTGAATAAACGCTGTAGCCCCCATAGGAAGTTCATCAGTATACGCTTTAGTTGTTCGTGGCATTGTGCTACAACGACTCAAGTGACAAGTCAAGTACTTTGTATTTCCAGTGCTTCACTGTTTTGACAGGTGGGACTCTCTAATGTCTCTTTCGTGGAAAACAGGTGTAGAACAAGGAGATTGAGTGTTAGTGAGAATGAGATAAGTGAACCATATCTCGTCATACTCCGTGAGCATATTGCACACGTTTGATTCATGATCATATACAAAGCTCGATTAGACAAGATCTCCCTCTGTCTGTCTTCTGTCTGCTTAAATTCAGAACACAAGTGAATAATCTCAGTGATATGCCAAATAGTCTACCATTCTAATAGTGAATAATTTAGTGTTACATACATCCACAACCAAGGGGCTTAAAAATAAAGCAGAGCATGGAACGCACCCGAATACTGACAACCCCCAAGTGACATGTCAAGGATGGAATTGATCAGGTCCCCTCACAATACTAAATCCAAACTATCTTGAGCACGACTTATTTTTCCCCAGGCGACTTTGCATCTGCACATCTATCTTCATCTACCGATCATCAACGTCACGCCGCCATTTTGTAAAAGGCACAGTGTGTAATTACGTTTAGGCCTAGACAGACCCTCATCTCCTTTTCCACAAGGATGCGAAAGCTAGCTCGCTGTGCCTGGCTTGTCACGACTCACGGAAGCCTGTCTACTTTTCGGATGGCGGAGGTGATGCAAATGTGGGGCACGGATCACCTGTCTCGCTGCATGTGTAACAGTGCAGCGCAGTGCGAAATGGATCGTAACCGTCTGTGTTTCCCAAAACCCCTATGGCTATGGACATAGCTAGTATAATTTCAAGGCCCATTGGCTTCGTGGTGTATAATAATGTCATTGACATGTGACAGGGACATGTCACTGCGCGCTACACCTCATTGTATTTGCCTAATTTCATGTTCCTTTTGAGGCGTATCCTTTGTTGAGACGTTCTAATTAAGAACTTAGAATGACAGTACGCTGTTGTGAATGAAAGCCTGGTCTGATAGTTAATGAAAAGCGTGCTTGGCAGTGCATCCTCAAACTTAACCTTCATACCATTAGTAAGTACGTGAAACTCGTGTAGCATGCAGACAAAACACCCAACGATCAGTGATCACCCATAATTTTTTACACAAGAACCCCACATTTAAGCTAAGCAGGGGTCCCAAGACAATTTTCACATACATAATGTATTTCTCTCTGTTCTTTTATTTACGTGTCCTTAAGGGTTTAGGAAGCTTTACAAAACCAATACAAATCAAAGACCTCCCTGACTCGTCATCAATCTATCGTATACTACATGATGTCTTTCTTGCTAATGTTTCTTCTTATGAAGTAATGCACTTGAAATACTCGGTACGTGATCCCCGTTACCATGGCCACCCAGGAATCCTGTGAGCGGAGGCTGCAGCCCATGGCTATCTGTACTTTATAATCACTATCCTGACAGGGCACCATTACTTTGGATGTGTCCCCACACTAAACTTAATTAACTCACCGAGAACCTCTACACTGTGACTTAGAGCCAGATTAATTCACTGGACCTGTGTGTGTGTGTGTGTGTGTTTGTGTCTCTGTGTGTGTGTGTGTGTGTGTGTGTGTGTGT